>PVJS01047163.1:0-15553 GCA_004027185.1 Glis glis
AGAGGGAGAGGGAGAGGGAGAGGGAGAGGAGAAAGGAAGGAAGGAAGGAAGGAAGGAAGGAAGGAAGGAAGGAAGGGAAGAAAGAAAGAAAGAAGAAAGAAAGAGAAAGAAGAAAGAAAAGAAAAGAAGAAAGAGGAGAGGGGGAGAGAGAGAGAAGGAAGGAAGGAGAGAAAGAGGGAAGGAAGGATAGATGAAGCGAGAGAAAGGGAAAGAGAGAAAGAAAGAAAAGTAAAAAAGAAAGAAACTTGAACTGGATGATTTTCCACTCGGAGATTTTAGCTTTATGTGAACGTCAGGGTTTTATAATTTCTCTACCATCGGGAGCGGTTCATCTGGCTGTGGCCTGAGAGGGGGCCACTCACAGATCTATAGGATTGCCAACACTAGGTTGCCCCACCTAAGGGTCTTGAGGGCTCCCCCTTAGTTGTGTGCATTAAATCCATCCTCCCTCTTGCTTTTCCGTTCCCTTTCTGAATTCGCTTGGTTTCCCCTTTCAAGGGAGGCCTTTTTGTAATTAGGACTTAATGGCCCTAAATCAGAAATTATGGATTAAGCAGATGTGTAATTAAGATGAAATGCACCCTGCTTCTGTGATAACAGAAGGACCAAACTGATAAACTAGAAAGAAAAATCATAGACGAATGGAGCAAACGCAGAGGAACCCTGCCCAACTCGAGTCCTGTGTGCTCTGAGGCAGGGGGATTGTCTCCAGGAAAGAAGGGGACAGGAGTTCACACACATCTTTTGAGCATGCCCTCGACAAATGGCCAATGTCTGGCTCAGGTCTGCAGATCATCTTTAGGCTGAAAGATTTGATGTGGAAAATATCAAGGGGGTGCTCTGGGGAGTTCATTAAAGCAAGATCATCTGATTACTGCTCTTAATTAAAACCAAAGTTCTGCATGGGAATGGGATCGTGTCCTCTGTGAAAATGGGGTGTTTCCCTCCTGCCTTTGTTTCCTCTGCCTGCCTGCGGGTAAGGCAGCAGAAGCAGACCTAGTGGTGGTTAGAACAGAATGCAAATACTCATTCACATAGTGTCCAAGTTTTATAGTTCAATTATATCGGGGTACCCGAGAAGGATCCCCAAGCCATGAATAACTCAACACTAAGTTTGGCACCAGTTGCATTGGAGATGGTAGGGTGTGGTGGTTTCAGTGCGTTCTCACTACCGTGACTTGAGATACCTAACAACAACAGTATAGACGAAGGAAGATATATTGCTCACAGTTTTGGAGATTTCAGAGGTTCCAGTCCATGTCACATCTCAGGAGCTCAGAGCATGGCGGCAGGAAACAGCGAGGGCATGAGTGGAAGCTCTCTGCACTCATATCATGGAGACTGGAAGCAGGGAGAGAGGGAGAAAAAGGGAGTCTATGGACATACGTGTAGTCCCCAACGCCACACGCCCAGGGACCCACCTTCTCCAATCACATCCCACCTGCCTATCTTACCACCCAGTACATCCACCCACCCATTAATGGCTTTATCCACAGACGAGATTAGAACTAACCCTCATAATTCAACCAGTTCACCTCTGAACATTTTTGCATGAATCCATGAGCTCTTCCGGGGACCTTCTTTGTTTGAACCCTAACACAGCATGTGGTCTAAAGTCAGAGCGTTGGGATTCTGATCCTTTCTTTGCCTATCTGCAACTGTGAGCTTTGGGTAGGTTGCTTAACTTCTCTGCTGGTGTGTCCTCACGAGCCAATCGGTGTCGGTGTCAGGAGAAATGGAGGATGCACAGGTCACCCTTCATTCGGAGCCTGGCCCCTCGAAAATACTCAGGAAAATTAGCGGCTTTGTCAGGATTACTGTCTGCCTGATGCTCCGGGGAATCCCGGGAGGCAGGTATCATTATGCACATAATGGGGAGCAAAGCAGACACTCAGAGATTTGTAAGAAGGGACTCCTTGTGGGTCTTCTTCATGTCAGTGTCCCCAGGGCTTGCTAAAGTGTGTGCTCAATAAATGTTTGTCTAGTGAATAATTGATCATAGCAGAAATAAACTATATTTGTTTACAGCTCAGTATCGACTGAGGCTCAGAAAGGGCTGAACATTCACTGAATGTCACACAGCAGGTATATGAAAGAATCAGAATTTGGACCTGGGTTTGAATCTCTCTGAAGCCCGTATTTGTATTTGCCTCTCTGCCAAGGCTCTCTGAGCATTTATTCATGGGCTGGGTAGCTCACTACCTGGCAAAGTTCACTGGCAGCAACCTGTCCTGTTACTATGACTAAAACTGCCTAAGGATTGCTATTTAGCATTCGACACTCACCCAAAGGGGGCTGGATCCCGTGAGTGCTGAGCACCAGTCCCAGGGCATGAAGCCTAAAAGCTTTGAACCCCTTCCTTTGAATATATTCCTAGTTAGAAGATTCTAGACATTCTGACATTGAAAGGACCACTGGGCTTATCTAGTCTAACCGGCGCATTATGCAGATGGGGAAGATGGAGGTTTACTGAGGGAACCATCTCACCAAGGTGTTGGTGAACACTGGCCCAGGGTCCGGTACCTGTACTTACAGCTCTTTATAATTGCACAAGTCATCGGTGGGTACTTCCCCTCCTTGAGAGGTAAAATAAAAAAAAAACAGATACATGTTTAAAAAGATGGAAATGCTGATCACCCCGATTTCATCACTACACATTTTGTACATGTGAATTACCACACTCTACTCCATAAATACGTATGATGAAGACCTTTTTCCTTCAAATGCATTTCTTTTCCTTCCTTTTCTTCCTTCCTTTCTCTTTTAATTTTTATTGATTTTGTTTGCAGTTCTAGGGATTTAACCGAGGGCCTTGTGCGTACTAGGCAAGCTCTCTACCACTGAGCCATGCCCCCAACCTGTTTTATTTTATTTTGAGGCAGAGTCTTGCTAAGTTGCTCAGGCTGGCTTTGAACTTGTGATCCTCCCACCTCCACCTCCCAAGTAGCTGGAATTATAGACATGGGCCACCACACCCGGTTCTTCAAATACACTTCAAATGAGTTTCCATGTCAGTTCTCCAACATAAATGTAGAGAATTCTTAATTCTTTTTTTTCTAAATTCAAATCTCTCATGCCAAGTTTAAGAGAAATATTTATGGCTGGATTTTAAATTTCTGAGTTTTAAAATGAAATCTATACTGGGGGAAAAAATCCAATCTACAGCATAAAATACCATTATTAGGATAACGAGAAAAGTATTGAATTTCCAAGTAAAGCTAATACCATCCTTCTCGAAGAGCAAGTGTTGTCAAGGCAAAGAAGGATAATTCCAAATCTATGTTTCAAGATAAAGGAATTAATCTCTCTATTCGCATAAATAAGATAATTTGTCTTCTTATATCATGACATGAAATTCAAATATAATTCATTTCATACATCAGTCATGCCTGTGTACGTGATCTTGAAATATAATAGAAGACCAAAATCCCCTTGACTATCACCCCAAACTTAGTTCCCTTTCCAACTGGATCTACCCTCTTCAGTCTGGTGTGAATCCTTCCACAACTCTCTCTATGTAGCTATAAACATATATATGCACTTGTAGCAATAACATATCTGTGGGCTTTTAAAAGCATAAGTGATATGATACTATATTGTGCACAGTGTTCATGAATTCTCACAATGTGTTGTCTTCCCTCCACGATATATCTTGGCGGTCTTTCCTTACCAGTGCACCTAAGTCTATTTTATTCTTTTAAATCCCTGCAAAAGATCTTAAAGTTTTTCATGCTTTATTTAACTATAAGCCTCCATATTTCACTTTTAGGTGCTCCCTAGATATTTGTTATTAACCTGTCAGGCTTCAAAAAACACCCATCATTATGCACATGGGAAAATGTTTCTCCAGATCAGAGAGCGTTTGCATTTTAAATGTGAATAGGTATCACCAAGCCAACCCCATGTTCTCTCTGCTAGAAGAGACTGTGTAAAAAGCAGAGTGAGGTATGCCTGGATACCTGTCCCATCTTACCTGGTGCATGGTGAGGTGATTACCTGAGCCTTTTGGCCATTTCCAGTTTGACTGAGAAAGAAGGTCACTTTAAAAACAGAAGAGAAGGAGAACACGTTAGCCTTCTACCAACAGCATGAAATCATACCCGGATTATTTATAAGAGGATGTCAATGCGAGAGAAATATACCTAAAGCCCTGTGATTTACTGCTCAGGAACCGTGCAGCTGCCGCTGGTAAATGCAAACGCTTCGGGAGACGGAGACACTAAATTACCTCCGTGGCCCCCAGAGATGGCGTTTATGGGCTTGGTGGTGGCAGCTGCATTCGCCCAGGAGTCTCTCTCAACATCTGGCCACAGGTGCTGCCAGGGCTGCTCCCCTCACCTCTCTGTGTGCCCGGCCTCTCCCTTCCGACCCCCGAGAGCGGTGGCCCTGCTAGGACAGTGCACAGGGATGGCGATGCCCCCCGCTCCTTTCTTGTCTTGACAGCTCATCAGCTTCTCCAAGCAGGGTCTGAGTCATCTCATGCTAAACCCCCACCGCCATGCCCAACCGATCCCGGCCTTGGCCACCCGCACGGTGCTGCAGTGTCCCTGTGCTCACAGACACCACCCGACCTGGCTGCACAGGCGCTCAGGCCTGTCACTGGTCATTTGCTTCCTTCATTTCACTGCAGAGTTCATACTCCGATCTATCCAGTGTCCCTGCTCTCTCCAGCATCCTCAGTTTCCCTGGTCCCAACTGTTCTCCCTCCACATGTGACAGACACCCTGTGGTCCTCTCCATCTTATCTGTATCTACACATCCATCTTATCTGTATCTGTATCACCCTCCAGTCCTGTGGAGTCATTTCTTCCTTTCACACCCAGCCTTCCCCAAAGCAGGTCCACATGCCCCATCTTCACCCCTTCCTTCCTTATGAATGCCTCCGTTTACCACGACCCAGAGCCCACCCTCACCCACCGCCTTCACACTTGTCTCCCAGGTCCGCAGCTTCCAAAGAGACAAACCAGGGGACATTCTCCAGTCTTTATCATCTTTTTCTGGACACTGTCAACCACTGAGCACGTCTTCAAACTCTTTTATTCTTGGCCTTGTTGACATCTCTGCCTGTCACTCATCATACTTCTTTCCTGGTTGCTTACGACCCCATCCTCCAAGTGCTGAGGTACACCGGATGCCACCCCCACTCCCTCAGCTGTTTCTCTCTCCACCTGGTGTCCCACAGCTCTCTTGGGACTTTGACTCCCCAGCTGTAAGCAGGTGACCCCCTCATCGAGACCCTTCACTCTTAGGTTCCCCCATGCTTTAAACTTATGTATCTGCGCGAGTCCGCTTTGCATTGCTGTGACCAGAGTACCTGACAAGAACAAGTTAGAGGAGGAAAGGTTGATTTTGGCTCATGGTTGCAGAGGGTCAGTCCATGGTGGGCTGGCTCCATGGCTCTGGCCTGAGGGGAGGCAGAACATCATGGCGGAAGGTGGAGAAGAACTGCTCAGCTCATGGCAGCAGATGAGGGGGTGTCTGGGGACAAGATAAACCCTTCCGGGACACACCCACAGTGACCTGCCTCCTCCAACTAGGTCCCACCTCCCAGTGGTACACTCAGCTATCAACAGATTAATCCACTTAATGGATTAATCCACCGATGCGGTCAGAGCTGTTATGATGCAGTCGTTGCCTAAAGCCTCACCTATGAACCTTGCTGCCCTGGGGACTGTGCGTTCAGCACATGAGCTTTTGGGGGACAGTTCAGATCCAGTCCATGACAGTATCTTATCTAGTGCTCACTCTGATTACCTGCTGGAAACCTCCCTGATGTGTCCCATCCTCTTGGATATGCTGAGGGAGCTCATCCCTCCCTACCCACCTGTGTTATCATTGAGGGTCTGGCATTCTGTGTGTGTGTGTGCGGTACTGGGGATTGAACCCAGAGGCATCCTACTGCTGAGCTACACCCTCAGCTCATTTTACTTTTCACTTTCTTGTTTTGAAACAGGGTCTTACTAGGCTATTGAGGGTCTCTCTAAGTTGCTGAGGCTGGCCTGGAACCTGTGATCCTCCCATCTCAGCTTCCCAAGTACTGGATTACAGTCACGTGCACCATGCCCAGGAGGGATCTGTCATTCTTTAAGCCACTCAACCTAGAGCTCTTGAGTCATCTCACGCCCTCATCCCTTGCTCCCATCCTCATATTCAACTGGCCCCTCAGTCTTGATAATTCTGCTCTCCTCTGAATCCAGGAATTCAAAATAATCCTAGGACATGGTCTCTTACCAACCTCTCTGCCCTTCTCTATGTTGGATCCTTCCGACTCAGCAAGATGGCATCCAACCTCTCTGAGCGCATGCCCGTACCATTCTGAATCCGACAGTAAAGGAAGTTTCCTGCTCCTCTTCAGTTACACACACACACACACACACGCCTGAATGAGCCCCGTGTCCTCACTGACCAGCCAGAGTGGACACAGAACAAAAGCAGCTCTTCCCTTAGGCCCAAGTCCATGTTCCCAGCTGGTTCTGGGAGTCAGGAGAAATCCTGATAAACCACAACAACACTGGGGCAGGAGGGCTTCCAAAGGACACTGGGCGCCTTACCTGAAGCAGGAGAGCGATGCCAGACAGGTAAAAACAGGAGCGCATAGCAAGTGCTCTAAGATGAAGCTATGGGAGTAGACAAATTATGAAGATAGAGAATGCAGAGAAAGACATAGTAGAGTGTTGGGGGGTCTCCATTTGGCAGCCTTGGGAAATCCATTTAAAAGTGTGTATCCTGGTCAGAGACTTTCTCCCTCCGTTTCCGTGACGGATCCATCACCCATACTCAGTGGCACCGGGGTTTCCACGCCTCGCCCACCCGGCTCTCTGCCGTTGTATTGGACTTGTAACCAGGCTCCAGTGTGAGCTTGGAGATTATTGTATAAATGATGCGCACTCGCATAATCATCGTGATTTTAATTACTGTGTAATCTTCGCTAATTACTGTTGTATGTAGCATTTGCTTCCGTGCCGATTTACCACAACTGCTTTTCGTTGGGCTGAAAGTTGGCACTGCAACTTTTCCTTTTTCTGGGGGAAATTGGCTTTCTGTAAACAGTTTGCAGCCCCACACTCTTGGCTTGAGGTCCTTGCTTTCCAAGAAAAAAGATTGAGATACCACCGCCATCCCTGTTTGTTTTTATTTCGGCGTTAAGGCTGATTTGAATTAGTAAAAAGGTCTAAATTACAGGGTATTGTTTTTTTTTAAATAAAGCTGTATTACTTTGAAGGAAAAGCAATTACTCTACTAGGGATGTGAAGCCGGAGGATGGGTCACGTGAGGGCCGCTTAAATGATTAGATAAGACCACTTTGTAATTAGCTCATTAATTATGGATATGTGAATGGATGGTACTCCGCATTAAAAACAGCTTGTTCCCCCAGTAGGTTAAGCTTCCTCCGCTCATCTCATTTCAATAGTACAATTGTTTACTGCTCTCCGCCTTCTTTGAGCCAGCGCTCGGGATAATTCTAACCCATCTCGAATATATTTAACAAATGGACCTCTCATGAATATGGTTTTATGTCTTCCTTGGACAGAAGACTTCTTTTGGGGTTGATTATTATTAGGAAGGTTCGTGGAGAAGCTGTGGAAATCAAAAGGGGAGAAATTCTCAGTGCTGACGCCTCAGCCATGGACCCAAAACCTGGACAAGTGTATCCGCTGACACCCGGCTAAGGACACGCGCTTCCTCGCAGGACTGCGTGACTCCTAGACATCGCTCCACTGAGAGGAGGCTGTGTCCCGCCTCCATCTCCAGGCCTTAGATGGTGGGCTCTGAGACCTTTCTGAAAACTTGAGGCTCACTTACATTAGCTGCAACGCTATACAAAACCATCCAAAGCCAGGCATGGTGGCGCACACTTGTAATCCTAGTACTTGGGAGGCCGAGACAGGAGGATCCAGGTTCAAGGACAGCCTCAGCAATTTAGTGAGGCTTTCAGCAACCTAGTGAGACCCTGTTTCCAAATAAGAAATAAAATTGGTCTGGGGGTGTAACTAGCTCAGAAGTAGATTGCCTCTGGGTTCAATTCCCAGTAACACACACACACACACACACACACACACAGACACACACACACACACACACATACACACACACACACACACACAAACCATCCAAAAGATTTTGAGCATTTACGATGTTCTCTCAAAAGCTGTGCTTCTCTGATTGCCCTCAAGTTGTGTTAATTTTTTTTTTTTTTTTGGCGGTACCAGGGATTGAACCCAGGGACATTCTACCTCCGAGCTACACCCCCAGCCCTATTTTTTATTATTTATTTTGAAGCAGGGGCTCACTAAGTAGCTGAGGCTGGCCTTGAACCTGCAATCCTCCTGTCTCAGCCTCCCAAGTACTGGGATTACAAGCATGCGCCACCATGCCCGGCTATTGAAACACACATGCAGGAAGGTGCATCTTGGTAAAATTTTCAAAAACCGATCATGGGCCAGGTCTGGTAGCGCAGGCCTGTAATCCCAGTCCTTGGGAGGCTGACATAGGAGGAACGCAGGATTGAGGCCAGCCTCAGCAACTTAGCAAAGCCCTCAGCAACTTAGTGAGACCCTATTTCAAAATAAAAATTAAAAGGGCTGGGGATGTAGCTCAGAGGTAGAATGCCCCTGGGTTCAACCCCCAGTATGGAAAAAAAATCACTGCACTAATTACTACCCAAATTAAGACCAGAGTATTGCCAGGGCCCCTAAAACCTTCTGGTGCCATTCAAGCCACCTCCTCCCCTCCCCAGATCTCCGCCACCCTGCCTCCCAACGGCCCCAAATCACACTCCCAGCTTCAAACTCTATAAATGGAGACCATGCAGCTACAGTTGGACCCCTCGCTTTAAATCCAGGTCCTCCCATTTAGTACATGACAAAGTGTCTTTTTCTGTGCCCCATTTGGGACCCAGAAAGATGACAAGAGGGCTGCTTCAGAGAACTGCTGTGAAGATAAAAATTGTGTAGTGTCTGCTAAACTCAAAGGCACAGTTCCTGGTAGCTCTTAATACATGGAATTCACCCACACCCACACAGGTGCTTAGTGAATGCTAAGTGCCTCCTGGCCCTGCGTCATGACCAGTCCTGGGCACCACGTCTTTGTGTGTGTGTGTGTGTGTATGCGTGTGTGTGTGTGTGTGTGTGTATGTGTGTGTGTGTGTGTGGTACTAGGGGTTGAACCCAGGGACATTTTACCTCTGAACTACACCTCCAGCCCTTTTTAAATTTTTTTTTTATTTCTTGAAATAGGGTCTTGCTGAGGCTGATGAAACCAGCAATCCTCCTGTTTCAGCCTCCCAAGTACTGGGATTACTAGGCGTGCACCACCACAGCCAGTCATGTTTTGTGTGGGTGGGGGGGGCGGGTACTGGGAATTGAACCCAGGGGCATTCTACCTGTATTTATTTATTTATTTATTTATTTATTTATTTATTTTGTTTTGAAACATGGTCTCGCTAGGTTGCTGAGAGTCTCACTACTTGCTGAGGCTGTCCTCAAACCTGCAATCCTCCTGTCTCAGCCTCCCAAGTACTGGGATTACAGTGTATGCCACCACGCCTGGCCCTGCCTTCCTTTATTTTTTTAATTTATTTTTTATTTTTATATTTGGGCGATGGGGATTGAACCCAGGGGCATTCTACCTCCAAGCTCCACCCCAGCCCTATTTTTTATTCTTTATTTTGAAACAGGGTCTCACTAAGTTGCGGGGGGCCTCACTAAGTAGCTGAGGCTGGCCGCGAACCCGGATCCTCCGGTCTCAGCCTCCCAAGCACTGGGATTGCAGGTGTGCGCCACCACGCCTGGCGCTGTCTTCCTTTATTAGAGAAGAAAGACAGCTAGTCATTTGTGATTTTGGACACAGTTACTAGATCTTCAGGCCATTTTAAAAGGACACCTGGCTTCCCAGCCTAGGCCTCGCCGGGATTAAAGAGCATCCATACATTTTTAATTTCCTCTCTAATTCCAGGGTGTGGATGAAGGATGAGGTGACAGCGGGCCTCTGGGGATGATTCATGGTGTCATTAAATCTGCGTCGCGTTTCCCGCCGTGACAGCTGGCCCAGGCTCTGACTCGTCTCAGACCCGGGAATGATGTTCTTTGCTGTGCGATTGGGTTTAAGGCCAGTGCAGCCAACATCTCCTTAACTGGGACCTAATTTTTTTGCTTCACTCTGTCTCAGTGTATTCCAAGAAATATATACACGCAGAGCTGGGCATGGTAGCGTGCGCTTGTAATCCCAGTACTCGGGAGGCTGAGACCAGAGGATCCAGGTTCGCGGCCAGCCTCAGCTACTTAGTGAGGCCCTCCGCAACTTAGTGAGACCCTGTTTCAAAATAAAGAATAAAAAAAATAGGGCTGGGGGTGGAGCTCAGAGGGAGAATGCCCCTGGGTTTGATCCCCAGTACAGAAAAAAAAAAAAAAGAAAAGAAATAAGTATATACATGCAGAACAAGTTTATCTGGGTGAGGTCTCTGCTTGGCCTCCTGCCTGGTGGGCACCGGAGGCAGCAGAGGGGCAAAGCATGAGTTTTGCATCCGGCCAACGCGGGTCCAAATGCCTGTCCTGCTGCGTCCACGGCTCCTCACCTGTGCCCTCCGTGGCCTCATCCGCAAGAGCAGGTGGTGACCCTGACCTTGAAGACACAGTGCACAGCAGAGGCCAGCACATGCAGGTGCCCTGTCTGATCTTCAGCCAGATGCACGGCACAGCTGGAGTTAAGAATGATGGAGTTCGTTCCCAAGGTAGCCCGGCAGGGGCGGGTCCAGGCCGGAGGCTCCCTCTCAGCATCTGGCTGGGTGTGCGGCGAACCCGCCACTCATCCGCTGTGCTGCCTGCCTCTGCTACTCAAATCCGCTCATACATAGGAACGGTTTCTTCTCAGCCCTCTGCTGTCAATCTGGGGTCTTCTCTAGCCCCGAGAGCAGGGGTCACCAAAGAAAAATGCGTGTTAAGTTTTTAAAATATGCTATATTATTAGGAAAGCTTTAAAATGAATCAGTCATCCAATCATCTCTCAGTTTTTGCAGATACCAAGATTCAAGGATGCTCAAGTCCCTTATATAAAATGGCATAGCATGTTATAACCTATGCACATCCTCCCGTACATGTTTATTTCAATTGTGTGTGTATGTGTATGTGTTTGTGTATGTGTGTGTATGTGTGTGTGTGTGTGTGTGTGTGTGTGGTACTGGGGATTGAACCCAGGGACATTCTACCTCTGAGCTACATCCCCAGCCTTATTTTATTTCTTATTTCGAAGCATGGTTTCACTAAATTGTGAAGGGACTCGCTAAGTTACTGAGGCTGGCCTTCAACCTGCAATCCTCCTGTGTCAGCCTCCCAAGTACTGGGATTACAGGCATGCGCCACCACGCCCGGCTTCAAGTACATTAAACCTTCTCTAGATGATTTGTCATACCTCGTACAATGTAAATGCTGTGTAAATAGTTGTACTGGATTGCTTAGAGAATAATGATAAGAAAAATGGCTATACATGTTCAGTACAGATACAATATTTTATTTTTTTGTGGTACCGGGAATTGAACCCAGGGGTGTTCTACCTCCGAGCTACACCCCCGGCCCTATTTTTTATTCTTTATTTTGAAACAGGGTCTAAGTTGTGGCGGGCCTCACTAAGTAGCTAAGGCTGGCCGCGAACCTGGGTCCTCCTGTTTCAGCCTCCCAAAGTACTAGGATTACAAGCGTGCGCCACCATGCCCGGCTCAGATGCAATATTTTAAAAACTATTTTTGAGCTGGTTGAATCCTTGGATGCACATCCCATAGATACGGAGGGTGGACTGTGTGAGTGCATTTAACCAGAATCTTCTTTGCCTGTGTGACGTGCCGGGGGTAGCTGGGGACAGAGTAGCCAACGCTCAGGACCCTGGGTAAGCATGGAGCGACGTCATCTCTGCTTCCTAACAAAACCCGGGGACTTAGGTCATTATTCTCACTCTTACCACTGAGCAAGTCCGGGCTCCGAAGGATGCTCTGCGCCGAGGGAAAGAGCGGGGATCGGAACCCAGCCGTCTCTGCTCCAAAGCTCATTTTCAGAACTAGAGAAGATTACGCCCAGTGAGATCCGCCAGTCACAGAGAGCGGAGGGTTGTAGGTTTTCTCTCATATGCAGAAGCTAAGGAGACACTGGGAAGCAAGGGGACTTGGGCGATATGAGGGGAGATACTCGTGGAATAGCGGAAGGGGATTTGGGGAGCGAGGTGGGGAGGGGAAAGGGGGACCTGATGAAGGCAACAGTTCCCATGATGCTGTGTTCATATATTAAGTTATCAATACTGATTTCAATATTATGTGTGGGGAGGAGGAGGGAGCAGGGCAGGATCCCAAGGGAAACACACCAAGCGCGGTGCACGCACCTGTTTCTATCACTCGGAACCTCATTATGATGTTTAATTACAATGCACCAAGAATAATAATAATAAACCTCATTTTCCTACTCTTATATGTTACAGAGAGTGGAAATTCCAGTATTCCTGAATTTTCATATGCTAACTCACCTAATAATCCTTTATCACTTTAGGCAACCAATTCATAGAGCATTTTCATTTGTTTTTTTTTTAGAATTTTATTGGTTCATTATACTTAACATCATAGTGAGATCCAAAGCGATACATTCATAGACACACACAACATCTCTTGGTATGTCTCCTACGCATTCCGTTCCCCCACCCTTTCCTGCCTCCCCGTATAAGTTAGGGAGATTGGTAGTGATACCTTCATATGCAAACATAAAATCATTTAGTCTGTCTCCTTATGCCCATATTCATTCATTCATTCATTCATTCATTCATTCGCCAGCAATTATTGGGCACCTTCTATGTAGCAGGCACTGGAGTATCACTCGTAAGTTAAACATGCATTCGTCGAGGGCCCTCTGTGTACCAGAGGAGTAGAGATTCACGTCTGACGTGTGTTTATGGAGCACCGGTGCCTCCCAGGGCCCTCGGTGCTCCCCTGACTCATCCAGCACATACTGCACATACTGCGCATGGAGCATGCTCCGGCACACCGGTGTAGACACCGCTAGCAGGGAATGTGTTGCATCCCAATCCCTCCCCTCACGGAGCTTTGAATCTGTGATATGGCAAGGTTGATAAGGCTTCCCTCTCTTTTACAGCTAAGGAAGCTGAAGCCAGGGAAAGTGAGCCAGGGGTTACAGAGTGGCAGCAGCCGCCTAGGTCCCAAGCCACAGAGCCGTGACACAGGAATACTTACTATTAACCCCACATCGCAGGGGACACAGGTCACAGAGAAGGGTGCTCTCGGCTCTGGGGTCAGCTCACCTGGGCCACTTCCTAGCTGTATTTTCCTGCAGAGGTCCTCTGCTATGTTCTGTCCAGAGATCGTGTCCTGACCCCCAGGGGTGCCAGAAAGGCAGAACCAACGTCCTCCTTGCTATCCCTAATACCCAGTGCCAAGCCTGGTGCACAGTAGGGGCTCAGCCAGGGGCTCAGCAGTGGGGAGACCACTGACTGTCCCCTCCACGCACTTATAGGACCAGCCCTAACCGGCATCTTTGTGGTTGGATGCTCAGGGACCCTCCCTGCATCCTCACTGTGGAGGTATACCAGAAGACTAATCCTCTTGGGATGGACTGTGGGGCAGGCAGCAGCATCCCCAGAGTGTCTCTGGGGCCTCTCGTTAGAGCCCACTAGTGCCCCTGCTCAGCATTGGTCCATGCCTGTGTCCCAGCTACCCGGGGAGCCTTCCGTACATCATCGCTCTCCCAGCCAAGGCTCCGAGAGGCAGGCGCGGTGACATCGTGATTATCCACCATCGATCCATCACGCGGAGCCGATGGATGGGTGTTCCATCTGAGCCAAGCCAGCGCAGGAGAACGGCTGAAAGAAAGCATGCGTCCTCCCCAGGGCCGCGGATGGAGACAGGCAGGATGTGGGGAAAAGTTCAGAGCAGGACAGGAACCTCCAGCCTCAAACAGCAAGGCTTGGGGTCCTCACTGCGAAGGGCATTTGAAGTCACATGAAGATCTGCAGCGCCTGCACAGAAGGGTGTGGCTGCAGAGAACCTTTTATACTCAGGGGCGATGCAGGCAGAAAAAGAAGCTCGGAGATGTAGGTAGATTCCCACGTGGCAGATCCAGGAGAGTTCTGGTGTGGGTAGCCCACCCTTCCTTCCTTCCTTCCTTCCTTCCTTCCTTCCTTCCTTCCTTCCTCCTTCCTTCCTTCCTTCCTTCCTCCTTCCTTCCTTCCTTCCTTCCTTCCTTCCTTCCTTCCTTCCTTTCTTCCCCCTTCCTCCCTCCCTCCCTCCCTCCTTTCTTTCCCAACTGTGCCCCCCTCTCCTCTCAAGCCCCCCAAGAGTCTACAGTGCATGGGCTGGTGTTCCTGTTTCCAGCTCACCAGCCAAGGCCCCCAAAGCACCAGACCATCCCCAAAGTGTGGGACTCAGCCCACCCCAATCCCCAAATGCTGGGTCCTCGGGCCCCTGTGAGCCGGGCCGGGCCTGGGCCGCCGTGCTGGGACACTCTGGCTTTCGTACCTTGTGGAAGGCATGGCTGCAGGTGGCTGGGGTCAGACAGGCAGCTCTCCCCACGCTAGCAGAGCTGGGGGCCCATGCAAACCTGAGGCCTCTGTTCCAGGCTGCTAGCATGCACAGCAGGGCCTCCAGACCCACAGATGGGCTCCTGGTCGCTTCTCTGTGCCCCCACCCTGTCCCCCCTTTTGGTTGAAGATGAAGAGGGCATATCATCAACTGCATCTGTGACTCTGTCTTTTTGCCCTCCTGCCCTGGACTCCAGCCTTCTCCTTTCTCCCCCCTCCTCCACCACCCATTCCTTTCCCCTCCCTTCACCCATTGGTGCCTCAACTTCTCTCTCCTTAGCTCTGCTCTCGTCTGTCTACTCCCTAGCCCTCCTTCCTTCCTTCCTCCCATGCCTCTGCCCTTCCTCCACTTTTCTCCCTTCCCCTGCGTCCTCCTCCTCATCTCCCTTGATCAACTTCAACACCATTTGCTGAGCATCTACTATCTGCCAGGCTCCAACTCTGAAGATGCAGGAGTAAGAAAAAGACCCCGCCCCCATGAGCTTGGGGCCTGTGATGTACCCATTGCCCTTTCGTCTTTTCTTTTTTTATTATGTGGTGCCTTGTAATTTTACATCATATTGGGCCATAGAGTAACAGAGAAATCCATACACACGACACTTGGTGACCTCCCCACCATGTCCCTCCCTCCTCGCTCACCCTCCCCGCGCATGTCTCTGGGGTTGGAATCGGTGGTTTTATGTACATTCGTAGCAGTATTTCAACTGTAACATTCTACGACTTTGTCATACAATGTCATGTTACACATTCATTCATAGAATGGATGTTCCGGCTGCGAAATGCCGTTGTGTGCGTAGACCAAGGTTTTGTGATCCATTCCTCTGTTGATGGACACCTAGGCTGCTTCCATAGTTTGGCTATTATAAATTGTGCTGCTGTGAACATGGGTATAAGAACAAAATCACACCATTCGCAGGAAAATGCAGGGAACTGGAGAATATTATACTAAGCAAGATTAGCCAGTCTCCTTCTCCTCCTCCTCCCCTCC
>PVJS01047164.1:0-15552 GCA_004027185.1 Glis glis
CTCTCTCTCTCTCTCTCTCCCTCTCCCTCTCTCTCTCTCCCTGTCTCTCTCTCTCTCTCTCTACTTAGTGACGCCCTCCGCAACTTCGTGAGACCCGGTTTCAAAATAAAGTATAAAAAATAGGGCCGGGGGTGTAGCGTGGAGGTAGAACGCCCCTGGGTTCAATCCCCGGTACCACAAAAAAAAAAAGAAAATATCCTTGAGAGTTATTGGTTATGGGATGTATGCGACAAGGAAAGCAGGGTCTCCTTCCAGTCAAAAAGGAAAAAAATTGACATTGGGATTACAACTTTCATGTTGACAATGTATTAAACATCTCCTCTTCCATTGCTTCTTTTGCCTTCATAAAAGAACCCTGATTTTGTTCACAGACCCACCCCTTCTTCCTCATGACCACATGTTTCCAGAGAATTTAAGTCAGCAGCAGGTCTTGGTTGGTCTAAGCCCCTGGGTCCCCAGCTCTGATGTGTATCAGCATCACCTGGAAGGCTTGTTAAGCCCCCAGAATTTATGATGTAGTCGGTCTGGAAGGGGTCAGGGAACTTGCCCTTCTAATTTCCAGGTGATGCTGATACTGCTGGTCTGATGACCACCCTGAGCATCACTGATCCAAGCCAATCATGGCGGTCCCCTTCTTCTCACCAGTTATTGGTACAGCCAGGGTGGTAGAGATACATGCTTCAGTTCTGGCTAATGAGATGCGATAAATCTGCTGAGGGCTTATGGGAAAGGTTTTCTCACTGCTCAAAAGAGACACAGGGAGGTGATAGATCCCTTTGTGTCTCTGGACATTGTCTCTGGATGGGGCACCTGGGACTGCTGCAGATATACTAAGACTATAAAGGGAGCAACCCTAAGAGTAAAGTGGACACACTTAGAAGAAATAGGCAAAAAAGATGACCAGCATCTGGGACCTAGATGATGTCATTGAGTTTACAAATAACTGTGGAGCTGCCCACCACGTAATTGTTGACTCGGTTGCAGGTGTATTCTTCCATCATCTGATCTGAGACCTTCCCACTTCCTTTCTCTGAGGCTCCTAAGTGTCTTCAGTGGGCCAATGCCTAACATCCCTTCCTGTAAACATCACCTACTGTGGTTCTGAGTCCATCTCTTTCCCTGGTACCAGGTCCCCAAGGACTCTGTCAGCATTGGTGACGCAACAGTGGGAAGTCCTGAGCCTTGATCTCGAGATGGTCACAGGTTAGGGTGGCACTGCCCACAGAAAAACAACTCAAGCCGCGAGTGCCACAGGTGCAATTGCAAGTTCTCTAGTGACCGCATGGAAAAAGCAAAATGAAATCATGATATTAATTCTAATAATACATTCTACCTATCCCGGTGGTCCTCCGCCAGCAGAGGTTTTGCCCTCCAGGGTATATTTGTTGCTATCTAAGTATGTCACTGTCAATGTCGTAGGTAGGCAATTTTTGGTTGTCACAACTAGGAGGGTGTTAGTGGCATTTGTCTAGGGATGCTGCTAAATAACCTCCAATGTGCAGAAGAGCAGCCTCCCATGATGAAGACTTATCTAGCCCAAAATGTCAATAGTGCTGAGGCCAAGAAACCCTGATTTAACTCAATATATCCACAGCATTATTATTTTAACAGGTAATCAAATATAAAACATTATTATTATTATTATTGTTATTTTTATTATTATTTGGTACTGGGAATTGGACCCAAGGGCATTCTACCTCTAAGCTACACCCCAGCCCTTTTTATTTTTTGTTTAGAAACAAGGTTTTGCTAGGTTGCTGAGTCTCACTACATTCTGAGGCTATCCTCCAACCTAACGATCCTCCTGTCTCAGCCTCCCAAGTACGGGGATAACAGATGTGCACCACCTTTTCCAGCTTATAAAACATTATTAATTCTGATTGTTTATGTTTATTTCATTGTAAGTTTTAAAATCTGGTGTTTATCTCATACTTACAGTGCATCTCAGTTCAGGGTAGCCATGTTCCAACTGCTCAATTGTCACACGTGTCTAGCAGCTACTGTATTAGACACCACACGTGTAGGGAATGCATATTTCAAGTTCAGGAGGTCTCTGTGACTGCCCCATATTTCCTGGGCAGAGCAAGTATGGTGAGCGGCAAAGCGCTCTGGGTGAAATCAAAGTCCTATTACCCTTGAGAGACCCACGTGCTAAGGAATTGGGTAAAAAGATTGCTTGGGGTCTTTCTAATTATTCAATAGGTAGGAGTACACATATATTTAGAACAATACCTACACAACCTTTGCATTATTTTCCTGCAAAATGCCATCAAGCGGTTGTACTTTCTTATCCCCTTGAGGCAAAGGTCAACATACCCCGTTGGGAAGATTCCTGAGAGAGCCAGTTGGCTTCAGTGCAGCTCTGAGGATTTAGATATTGATCGTTAAAGCTTTCATGTAGTTAAAACAAGCAACCAAGCAGCACCCTTTGCCTCCTCCAAAATACTCTATCATTTTTCCCTTTGAAAAATGAAAAATAAAGTGTTTTAGGTTAAAAAGAAGGTGATCACATAGCAATCGGAGCTTTAGAACTATCTAAACCGACCTGGGTGCAACACGCTTGGTTGATAATCCCCAATTTGAAGGCTGCGCAGCATCTCATTAGTCTGCAGTCTCAGTACAGATAATTCTGTATTGAGTGAGTAATTAAATGTGACATAGAAGCAGGCGAATGGATTAGTGACACACCCAGGGGTCCCTGTGAGGGGCCTTTCCTGTCTCTGCCCATGAGGGAAGGTGAGAGCCTTAGTAGAACTCTTTAAGGTGAGAGGCTGGTGCAGAGGCACAGTAAGATTCCACGCATTATCTATGGTCAAGGGCAACATGGCAGTAGGTGTGGAGGTGAGGGCAATATTGGGGGACCCTGATGGAAGCTGGACCAGTCTCCTAAGCAGTGGGGTTGCCTCTGGGGTGCTGTTGATCCTTCCAGCTAATGTGAGAATCCAACCTGAGCTTTCCAGAGCAGGCTGCTCCTTCTGCCCTTTCATAGGAGGAGAGCTGGTCTGTGTTCACTTCAAGTCAGGCTGGAGGATGCTGCCTATTATTCCAGAGCTTTCTGAAACCTGAGTATATCTGACAAGGCCAGGGTTTGTCTGAAATGAAGGGAGAAAACAAGAGCATTTTCTCATTTTTACAGTGTCAACAAGACACCTGTTTTTATAGAGTTGAAGGCTTGGACAGGGACTTGTGTAGTTTACCTTTCTGTTTCTGGAAAGGCTCTCACTCAGCTTTCCACACACCTGAAAAATCTACCCTACTTTTCAAAGACCACCAGGGAAAGAGTTTCTAAAACCTTTTTGGAAACAAATTTGATTTCTTGTCAGCTCTCAGTCAACATACATTGAGCCTGATTCTGTGCTAGGAATTAGGAGCCAAGAGATTAAAGGAAGGAAGACCCAGCTTTTGCTTTTAAGGAGCTCATGAGAGAGACACAAAGAGTCAGGGGATCGTAAGAACTAAGTGACTGGCACAGCCATTAGGGCCTAAAGTTGAGAAAAGGAAGCCGATTTGGGGGCCCAGGTGCAGAGGAAAGATTTCCTGTAGCTGGTGAAATTGGGCTGGTCTCCTGGGGTTGGACAGATGGGAAGGCCAGAAGTGAGGAAATCCCATCTCATGCTCTCCCTCCCTCTGCACCCCTTTTTAATTTCAATGACTATAATATTTCAGAGCAATGCAAGACACTGCAGCTACAAAGGTGAAGCAAACTTGGTCCTCCGGTAACTCACAACGGACGAATACAAATTTCCAGAAAGTTGTTCTTTCATAGAGATATGGCTCCTGAATCACTCGCTCACTCAGTCAACAAATTACTGAGCACCGGCTACGTGACTGGTTCTGTTCTGGGTGCTAAGGATATGGTGGGAAACAGGAAAGGACTTTTATAAAGTTCATGATCTGGAGGGGTGGGAAAGAGCACATAAATAATTATGTGTGTATTATAGTTTGGATTTAAAATGTTTCCCAAAGCCCATGAGTTAAGCTTTGCAGCCAGGTTTGGAGGCAGGGATGACTGGAGATGGATCCTTGGAGGCATGGCATTGGGGACTATATAGGTACCTTGTCCCCTCCCTTTGCTTTCTCTACTTCTGGCCACGATGATGTGAGGGTAGCATCCCTTCACCATGCCACCACAACGGTGGCACAACTGCAACCTCTGAAACCATGAGCTCCAATAAATCTTTCTTTCTCTAAGTTGTGCTTGTCAGGTATTTTGATCACAGTGATGAGAAAAGCTGACTAAAATTGTGAAATTGTGCTAAGGGTTATGGAAAGGGAACAAGAGGGTATCATAGCGGATATAGTAAGGCATTCAACCCAGTTGGGAAAGCGAAGCCTGCCTTTCAGAAGTGATGTTTAAACCAATACTAGAAGGTAGAGTATGATGTTTAAATCAGTACTAGAAGGCTGAGTGGGCCAGGTGGAAGCGGAGAAGGGACATACATAGGGGAGAGGAATATGCCCATTGGAAGGAAGAGACTGCACAAAGGTCCCCAGTGGTAAGAACATGGTATCTTCAACAAATGAGCATGATGGCTGCAGTAGGAATGGAGAGGAAGCCCAAGAGTTGGGTCAGGACTTTATGAAGCTGGAAAGTTATCCACATGGTCCCTGGGAACAATGTCTAAACCAATCAAAATGAAAACAAGCACCCTCTCTTCTCTCCTGCTGCCAGGTGCAGGAGAGGAGACTTCCTCCTCCCCAGTTGCAGGTCAATAGTGAAGACCATGCACATCTCACCTAGGAGAGCCCCTGCCCTGATCCCGGGGGTACCTGCTATGGCCTCTCTGTGCAGGACTCGTGGGCGCCCTCTATCTGCACACTCTACCCTGCCAGTCCCTGGGCTCATGGTAACTGTTAAGACAGTGCTCCAAGGCTGTGAGTGGCTCTGGATCAGATGCCCATCTTCTTTTCATTTTCCACCATCTGGACAGTGCCTGGCACCCAGTGTGCTCGAAGACTACGTGTCTCTGATGTGCCATGAGAGCTGCTTGGTATTCATATTTTTTCTTGTAGTTGACTGAGCCCTAAATACATGAGATGACTCCAAGGGGCAGTCTTTTTAAATGCCACTGGCTTGATTCATGACTGGGCTTCTGCCTCAGTTTCCCTGCTTGATATTCCAGTGACCTGCTGAGGCCTGGAAACTGCAGCCACCAAGTTTATGAGTCCCTTCTGGATTAGAGACCATGTCAGATACCATTGAGGATGGTGTACAAAATAAAAAATGAACCCACCCGAAGACATGGCCCTGATCACACGCCTGGAGTGTTTGCAATAATTGAATATGCTAGATTATCATTAGTATTTTGAAAATGTGAAAATCATCTTGTTTCATTAGTTCAAAGGAAAAGATGATTCTTATTATAAATATGACACTTAAGTAATCTTGTTCTTTTTAAAAGATTTGGTCTTTGTAGTTGCCAACAATGGCTTCTTTTTCGAGTTGACAGATAGCTGTTTTAACATTCATTAGGCTTTGTGTCATGAAATCCACGTGAGGTAAAAAGTGGCACTGGTGGGATGGAGTCCATCGTCCTTATTCCAACCCTCGAAGGCTCGCACTGTCCTAAGCCCACCTCCTCCACTCTTCTCTCTCACATTCTCTTCCACGGAGAGGTATTCTTTTTCATTTCCATTAGCTTTGCCTCTTCCTCCTCTGTCTCTGGCTTCTTCCTCTACCCCTCGTCCCTGTTCTTCTTCCTCATTCTTCTTTCTCATCGTTGACTTAGACCCCTGCTCAGACTCATGTTCTCACATGCCAGCCATGCATGGCTAACATTGAGTTTTGAGGGTTGGCTTAGAAACCACAAAAAGTCCTCCTGATTGTACAATTAAAAGTACTCATTTTCAAATTTGGGAAATATGAGAAGGATGAAGAACTCAAGGAGCTCTACGACTACGGAGGGGTGGTCAAGAGCACAGGCTTCAAAGCTCAGTTTCGTTGCTTTGTAATGTTGGGTTAAGTTACTTAGCCCCTCTGAGTGTCAGTATTCTTATCTGTACAATAGAAATGATAAACCCTACTTCATGGGTTTACTCTGAGTATCACCCGTAAAATACTTGCATGTGATACATAGTATTGTTTCTGTCAAGTAATAAGCACTCAATCATTGGTAGCTATTTTTATTATAACCATTATAATATGGTAGCCATGATAACAACCACTGTAAAAATTTCAAGCTACTATTTATTTATTTACTTATTTATTTTGTTAGTGGGGATTGAACCCAGGAGCATTCTACCTCTGAGCTATACCCTCCACCCTTTTTTATTTTTTGTTTTGAAACAGGGTCCTGCTAGGTTGCTGAGAGTCTCTATACATTGCTGGGGCTGTCCTCGAACCTGTAATCCTCCTGTCTCAGCCTTCCAAGTCCTGGGATTACAGGTGTGTGCCACCACGCCCAGCTTCAATCTATTATTTATAATTTCCATTAAATATACTTCATCAATGCCAACCAACAATCTTCCAAGCAAACTTTGGGTCCATTTTGCTCTCAATCTGTGGCAGGCTTTTTCTCCCCAGAGTGGAGAAGCATCTTGCCTTACATCCCAGGAGTGTTTTCCAATGCCACTGGGAAATGGACCAAACATATTTGACACCTTTGTACCTTGAGATGATGTCGAGCAGCTGCACAGCCATGTTGGTGTAAAACCAGCAGAAGGCGAGTATTGTTGAAGTAGTAGCAGATGCTGCTTATAGCACCCACATTCTTTCCTGGAACCTCTTCATATTTGTTACGTGGACCAGGAGCTAAGAGTGCATGCCATGTTTTGTCATAATGTGACACACCAATTGTAGACACAGCCTTTGGTTTAGACCATGCAGTTGAATCCTCCGGATGGAGCTTGGGCTTCTCCTCATCCCATCCAACCCATCACCCCATGCCACTAAGCCTGTCAAGATAACTGGCTCACATCATGTTAGAAAGAATTACCATGATGGCTAATGGGTAGTTAGGGACAGTGTTCCAGTTTAAAGGCTTTCATGGGCTGTTGAAAGTGAGTAAGTAAATAACTGTTTATCAGCCAGTCACTTAGAGGACGCTACACAGAATGATGTTCTAGGATTTCCAAGCACATAGAAGCCATATATCATAATGAAGCATAAAAGTTTCATGTGAATAGGCTGTAAAACTGAACAACTGTTTACCTTAGTGAAGATTTTATTTACATACCCTCCAGCAGATACTTAAATGCACTTCATACAGAGACTGCCGATCACAGCTCCAAGCCTAGCTCGGCGGAGAGGGGCTGCCTTAGGTAGACGCCAATTGCTGTGCGATTTTGGGGGCCCTGGAAAGGCCTCTCTGGCTTCCTCTGAAACTCATTTTGCCTGCTTGATGATGAAAATTTCTTGAATGAAAGCTGAAGCTATATTTGTAGAATCATGGAGAATTTGATTTGATACATCTGGCATCGGATTCAACATGAAATACTGGTTAATGCACCAATAGCCAATATTAATAGTGCCACTGAGTACTACCACATGTGTAATATTTTATCCTTAAATGCTCCAATAAGTTTGACCATTGCCCCCAATTTTGAGGTGGGACCTGAGACTTGGAGAAGTTAAATGATTTGTTAAGGGCACCTCTGGTCACAGCCGGACTGGAATCCTATGCCTAGGATGAGTATCTTTCTACTTGCTCAGGCTTTTGCATTAAATACCCTACCAGAGCCAGTTTGGAAGGGCAGGGGATGGGAACTGTAGAGTGGGCTCAGCTGGGGAGGATCCTGCCCAGCTGGGGAGGCCCTCAGGGCCCCTCCTCTACAGAGCTCCTTGCCCACGCCTGGTTGATTGGTGAGAGCGCATATACTTCTGCAGAGCTCGCTGAATTGACCCCACACAATATTTGCATTTTCTGCTGGGATTGGAGCCCCATTCTGATCCCCAGCCTCCTTAGCTGTAGTCCTGGAAACCTGTTATGTCCTTGCCATTCCTGTCCCCCAGGAAGCAGAGCTCTGTCTTGTCTGCTCCCGCCTCCAGCCATGGTTTTATTCCTCTGGACAGGCCTGCCACAATTGGATGCTGATGGTTGTTTTCCCCCTGCAGACTCCTGCAAGACTGGCAAACTCATGTTTCATTCATTGAAAACATTTTTATTGAGAACCTACTACGTACAATTCATAATCCAGGGTTGATCCCCCTTGGCTTTCAAGGTCACCCTATGAAACATGAATTTGCCACACACCTATAGAAAACATACCTTGTGCTCTAGTCTACCTGGGAAGATGCCTTCAAGCTAGGCCTTGGTTCTCTTCAGCTCCCCCCACTGTCCAACCATAAGAACTAACAGCTTACTGGGGGTACCCAACGTTGGGGACTGTTTCAGTTAACATTATCACTGCTGCAATTGAAAACAACTGATCACACAATTTGTAGGAAGAAAGACTTATTTGCTCACAGTTTTTTGAGATTTCAGAGTTTCAGTCCATGTCAGGCTAGGTCTGCAGAGCTCAGGGCATGGTGGAGGGAAGCAGAGAGAGAGAGGGAGGGAGGGCTCTGCTCTCACATCATGGAGGCCAGATGCGTGCAAGAGAGAGAGAGAGAGAGAGAGAGAGCAAGCAAGGGGATTCAAAGACAAAAGCATAGTCCCCAAGGCCACACCCATAGGGACCCACCTCCTCCAGCCACACCCCACCTGTCTAAGTTACCACCCAGTAAATCCATTATGATGAATTAATTTTCTGGTGAGATTATAACTGTCATGACTTAATTATATCAACTCTGAACATTAGGACATGAGCTCTTCAGGGGACATTCTATATCTAACCATAACAGGGACAGAACACGGAGATTTCTTAATATTACCAAGGTCTGGTTCACCCTGGCTCCAGATAAGTCAGTGAGCAAGCCACTCTGCTGAGTGACAGTCCACAAGCCAAAGGAGCAGTGGGGTAATTAAAGGAAAAAGTGACAGGGATGACCTTCAGAGTCATTGTTTAATGACACCACTTTCATGAGACACAATCCTCTGGTTTTACATATACCTGCGGCAATACCTACATGAATTTTATCTGCATTTCTACTCTATTTATTTCCCTCCTAGCTTCATTTCTAAAATCACTTTTTTTTGAATGACAACTCAATCAATTCAATAACATGCAATTTTTACACAGTGGGAGTCTATTTCTGTATCCCCTGTCCTACTTATAATTGTTGGCTACTTTTCTCTACAGCCTAGGTGTGTCTCAAAGCCAACTTATTTTCATCTCTGGACTCCCGAGGTGGAATGACCCTGTGAGCTGGACACAATTCTGACTTGGATTTGAGGCTTTCTCCTCTTCCTCCTCTTGTTTTTTTCTTTTCACATGCATCTCATTTGTCACAACAGAGCCACCAGCCCTCCTTCCACCTCCATTGGTTCAGTTGTGTTAAGGAATCATCACCTCGATCAGGTTCATTTTAGAAGCTTTCTGAAATACCGGGAATTTTTCTTTCCTTTTTTTTACTTTGTTTCCCAGGCTTTTGGAATCCTGCCAAGGTAAATGAAGGTGAAATGAACATGTATATTTTGGTTCTGTTTTCCAGGGCTCAGCAAAGTGATGGACAGGATTGTATTACTTGAGGAATTAAGGGGGAGATGGGCTGCACACATTGGTTGGTCCACAGAGTCTGTGGGTAATGAACTGGAAAAAAAAACACCCTTCTGATTGAAAATTTGAATCATTAAAAGCCTTGAAATCAACAGCTTCTTTTAGAATTTCAATCTTCTGTGATTGCTTAGAGTCGGGGCTATAGTGGTCTGAGCCACAGGCCAAATTGTCAATCAACATGAGCAGGGTTTGCTCATGGCCCCCATTGTTTCAGAGTTTATATTAAACACTCTAAAAAGCTGCAGTCACTCTTCCACGACACTGGAGTGGTCATCATGGTACAGTACTCCCTGGACTTTCATTGATTTAGAATTTGCATTTCTCATTATTTGCCAACGACCCTCCAGGTCCAAAATGTATTATAATTTGTATTTTTACTGAAGCATGAATTAGAATTGTGCTTTCCGGCTGGTGTGCTGGAGTGCAGTGGTGGGTTAGACAACTAGTGAGGGAGTCTGACACCCTGTCCCAGATCCCTAAAGAAAAAATGCTCTCACTCTTTGCAAATGTATATGAGGGGGGGAGTTAGGTGACACAGTGGTTATTTGTGAATTGAAGGGATTCATAAAGGTCTTAGAAAGAATTATGCATGAGTTTCAGGCTGTATTGCAGATATATCTTATTGTAATGAAATCCAGTACAGCCATGCCTTTCTTATCTGAGGATGACTTATCTGGTCATTAAGAAATGACTTATTTTGTAATCAGTATGTAAAGAAAAAGTGCTGCTGAGCAGACAGTGCAGATATCCCCACATTTATGCACACAGAACTCATGCACTTAGCTCTAAGGTGATAACCCCATGCCCTTATCCAGAATGACCCTCCTCCCCTCCCTTCTTTCTTTAGTTTGGACATTGGGTGTAACTCGAAGTCATCATCCCAAGGAGCTCACGCATCTGCCTGTTCATGGTCTCTCCTATCTGTTAGTTTATTTTAGTATTTTCCCTCTTTACATTCCATCCCTATGCCTCTTCTCTCCCCTGCTGTATCATAAGCACACACACTCATGTATTTAGAACATGCCATTGAAATGCATGGCATTTAAATTTATGTGGATGGCAGGTTTTTTTTTTCCTTTTTAGTGTTTTCACTAGTGTTTTCAGGATCCATCTATGCTGGTGAATGCGTGTCTGGTTAATTCTGCTGAGTCACGCTCTAGAGTGTGGGCTCACCAAGCTGGCTTACAACCCCAGTTAGACATCTATTGTTGGCTCAAGACTTTGTGGCCACAAACAACACTGTGAGGAACATTGTTTCCTGAGCTCCTTCACAGTCCTGGATGAGTGTTTCTGGGGTATTAGTGTAGAGCAGGATTACAGGTTGTAGGGTGACCACATGCTCAGGCTAACTGGTCCTGCCAAGTTGTTCTCTAGAATGTCAGCCACCCTGTTCTCCTTGAGGATTGTACTGGGTTCCTGTTTCTCCTCATGCTCAGCAATCTATATTCCCCTAAATGGGTATAAACATATTTGGTTCATTTTATTTAGTATATTTTGTTATTTTTGAGGAAGAGCATCTCAAAGATATTTATTAGCCATAAGTAATAATATATTTATTAGCCATTTGAATCTCTCTTGTGAAACTTGTCTATTCATAGCTTTGTCCGTTCCACAGTTGGGTTTCTTGTCTTTCTCATTAATTTACTGGAATTCCATGTACATCATAGACTTTCATTTTTGTCAATTTTAGTTAATACAAATTTCTTCTGGCATCTTTTGTTGAAGAGAAAAATCTTTTATATATGACAAAGATATTATTTAGGAAGAATTTTAGATTTACAGAGAATATTAGATTTGCAGAGTTCCCACATCACCTTCACCAAGCTTCCTCTAATTGCTAACATCTTATATAACTTGGTGTATTTATCAAAATTAAGACATTGACATTGGTATAACACCATCAACTAAACCACAGATTTGTTCAGATTTCACTAGTTTTTCCTTGGATTTCCTTGTACTATTCTAGTATCCAATCCAGGATGCTATACTACATTCAGTTGTACATCCATTTAGTGCCTTTTGATCTGTGACCGTTTCTCAGTCTTTCCTTATTGTTTTAGGACTTTCTTAGTTTTGGAAAGTACTGGTCAAGCATTTTGTAGAATGTCGGTCAATGTGGATTTTTCAGATGTTTTCTTATCATTAGACTTGCTTTATGCATTTTTTTAAAAAAAGGCCACAGAAGTGAGGTACCCTGCTCATCAGACTGTATCAGAGGCTACCTAATGGTAACAAAATTTATCATTGGCAGTGTTAACCTTGGAGACTTGATTAAGGTGGTATCTGCTAGGTTTCTCCACTGTAATGTTAGTTGTTGTTTTTTTTCATGCTCTATTTTTTTTTTGGATTATGAATTGCTAGATTCAGCCATACTCAATGGGAGGGGAATTAAGCTCAGCTTCTGGACAGAGGAGAATTTATGTATATTATTTGGAATTGGATAAGGAAGGAGAAATCCTTAATTTTTATGTAATCAAAGTTGCCACTTTTTTTTATCTATAGCCTGTGCTTTTGGGGTCTCATTTAAGAAATCCTTTCCTTCTCTCAAGGCCACAAGGATAGTCTCCTCCTCTATTCTTTACACACACACACACACACACACACACACACACACCACACCCCATTCACCTTCAGGTTTCTAATATAGCTGGATTTTACCTTTGTATAAGATGTAAAGTAGGGCCCACATACAGTGATCTCCAGATAGCTTTTTATTTTTAAACTTCTTTCCTAAACGGAACCTCCCCCATTGATTTATCATGCCAGCTATCTCATATATCCAATTTTCAATTCGAAACGCTTTCTGGGCTCTATTTTGTTCTATTGGTCTCTTTATACATTATTGTGTCAGTACATAATTGAGCTATACTATGGCTTTCTGGTATGCCTTCTTATCTGGTAAGTGGGTTAAATATGCCTTTTCCCTCCAAATTAGGTCCACATCCAAATCTTTGGAATCTGAGAATGTTATCTCACTTGGAAAAAGAGTTTTTTTTAAATAAATGTGAATAAATTAAGGATCTTGAGATGAAATTATGCTGTAGTAACTGAGTGAACTCCAACTGCAATGATAAGTGCCCTTCTAAGAGACAGAAGAGCGGAAGACATGGACATAGAGGAATGACGGTGATGAGAAGACAGAGGTTGAGATTGGAGGGAGGTATCCACAAATCAAGGAAAGCCAGGAAATGCCAGAATCCCAGAGAGGATAGGAGAGGCAAGAGACGAATTCTCCCCTGGAACTTCCAGAGGGCATGTGGCCCTGCTGACACTTGAGTTGGATGTCTGGCCTCCAGAACTGTGAGAAAATACATCTCTGTTGTTTTAGGCCGCCCAGTTTGTGACAATTGTCCCAGTAGCCCTTAAAAACTATTACAGCAAGTGATTCCTTCTTTTTCAAAATTGTCTGTCTTATTCATGGACATTTATTCTTCTCTATTTTAGAATCAGTTTGATGAGATGTTAAAAAGTTCCTCTGAAATTTTGCCTGTAATTCTATTAAACTTATAAATTAGTTTGGGGGAGAATTTACATGTATACAATATTAAATTATCTCATCCATGAGCATTGGGCTTTTTTCCATTAGTCATAACTTATATGATTTAATAGGTTTTAAGAATTTCTCTATAAAATCATTCTGCGTTCTTTGCCAACAATGACAATTTTGCCCTTCCCTTACAATCTCCATCTCTCATTGCCTTTGCCAAGTCATTGAGGACTATGTGGAACAGTTGTAGAAATAGTGAACATCTTTTCTTATTTTGTTTTTAAAGGGGATATATTAAAATGGGGTTCTTTTTGGGTCTTTGGGTGGAGCTCATTTATTTATTTATTTATTTATTTTTCGCAGTACCAGGGATTGAACCCAGGGGCATTCTACCTCCGAGCTCCAGCCCCAGCCCTATTTTTTATCCTTTATTTTGAAACAGGGTCTCACTAAGTTGCGGAGGGCCTCACTAAGTAGCTGGGGCTAGCCACGAACCCGGATCCACCTGTCTCAGCCTCCTAAGTACTGGTATTACAAGTGTGCACCACCATGCCCTGCTAGCACTCATTTATTGACTTAAAGGATTTCCTTTTTATTTCTGGCTGAGTTTTTTTAAGTTGTAAAGAGGATTGAACTTTCTCAAATTTCTTTTCTTTTTTTTTAGTAATAATAGTAAGCCTTAATGCAAAAAAGTACAGGCAAATTGCTTAAATAATCTAACATACATAACACACTTGTATAAGCTAAACAAAAACTCATTCTTTTTTATTTATTTATTTTTAATTGGTGCATTGTAATCATACAACTTGATGGGTTTCAGGGTGGTAGAAGTATACATGCACACAAGGGTCAATTATCCCTCCCCCAATTCCCACCCCCATTCCCTCCCCCTTCCCCCTTTCTCATGCTCAGCTTAGTAGTTGACTTTGGTATATTTGCATATGTACATCCTGTGCATTACAGTGTTTCCCTCTTCCCCCTTCCCATCCCCCTTAGTTAGTTCTCCTTCTTTGCTCATCTGAGGTTTTCTCCATCTTTGTCTGGAGTCCCTCCTATGCCCTATTCTACCTAGCTTCTGCATATTAGGGAGAACATCCGACTTTTTACTTTTTATGACTGACTAATCTCACTAAGCATAATGTTCTCTAATTCCACCCACTTTCCTGCAAATAATGTAATTTTGTTCGTCTTGATGGCTGCATAAAATTCCATTGTGTACATATCCCATAGTTTTGTAATCCATTTATCTGTTGATGGGCATCTTGGCTGGTTCCATAGTTTGGCAATTGTGAATTGTGCAGCTATAAACATAGATGCACATGCATTAGTCTGATAATTTGGTTTCCATTCTTTTGGGTAGATGCCTAGAAGTGGTATTGCTGGGTGATAGGTAGGTTCATTCCCAATCTTCTGAGGATCCTCCACACTGTTTCCCAAAGTAGTTGCACTAATTTTCAATCCCACTAACAGTGTAGCAGAGTTCCTACTCCTCCACATCCTTGCCAGCATTTGTTATTGTTTGTGTTTTTAATGATTGCCATTCTAATTGGGGTTAGGTGAAATCTCAGGGTAGTTTTGATTTGCATCTCTCTGATTGCTAATGATGCTGAACATTTTTTCATACACTTATTGGCTATTTCTATTTCTTCTTTTGTGAAGTGCCTATTTAGTTCACTTGCCCATTTTTTTGATTGGGTCATTTGTGTTCTTAGCGGTGAGTTTTTTGAGTTCTCTGTATATTCTAGATATTAGTCCTCTATTAGAGGAGTAGCTGGCAAAAATCTTCTCCCAGTCTGTTGGCTCTCTGTTGAGGTTTTTGATAGTTTCCTTTGCTGTGCAGAAACTCTTCAGTTTAATGCAATCCCACATATTGATTCTCTTTTTAACATCTTGTGCCTTTGGGTTCTTGTTGAGGAAGTCTTTACCTGTGCCTATGTGTTGAAGAGTTGGACCTATGCCCTCTTCAAGTAGCTGCAAGGTCTCTGGTCTAATTTACATGTCTTTGATCCATCTTGAATCGACTCTTGGGCAGGGTGAGAAAGTGGGGTTTATTTCCATTTTTCTGCATGTGGTTAACCAAGTTTTGCCAACACCATTTGTTGAAGAGGCTATCTTTTTTCCAGTGTATGTTTTTGGCTCCTTTGTCAAAAATCAATTGGCTGTAAGTGTGTGCATTTGTTTCTGAGTCTTCTATTCTGCTCCATTGGTCTATGTGTCTGCTTTTGTGTCAATAACATGCTGTTTTTATTACTATGGTTTTGTAGTATAGTTTGAAGTCAGGTATGGTTCTTGTTGCTGAGAACTACTTTGGCTATTCTGGGTTTTTTGTTGTTCCAAACGAATTTAAGGACTGACTTTTCTATGTCTGTGAAGAATAACCTTGGTAATTTAATGGGTATTGCATTGAATCTGTAGATCACTTTTGGAAGAATGGCCATTTTTTTTTTTTTTTTTTTTTTTTTTTTTTT
>PVJS01047165.1:0-15552 GCA_004027185.1 Glis glis
TACTTTGGGAGGCGGAAACCGGAGGATCCGGGTTCGCGGCCAGCCTCAGCTCTCGCTCTGTCTCTCTCTCTCTCTCTGTCTCTCTGTCTCTCTCCTTAGTGAGGCCCTCCGCAACCTCGTGAGACCCGGTTTCAAAATAAAGCATAAAAAATAGGGCCGGGGGCGTAGCGTGGAGGTAGAACGCCTCTGCGTTCAATCCCTGGTACCGCAAAAAAAAAAAAAGATTTCTCAGAGCCGGGCGTGGTGGCACACGCCTGTAATCCTAGTACTTGGGATGGCTGAGACAGGTTTGAGGCCAACCTCAGCAACTTAGTAGGCCCTCAGCAACTTAGTGAGACCCTGTTTCAAAATAAAAATTAAAAAGGGCTGGGGGTGTAGCTTGGAAGTAGAATATCCTTGGGTTCAATCCCTAGTACCACACACACACACACATACACAAAATCTCAGTTGTAGTCCTCATAAACAAAAACTGCTGTGTGTTCTCAGTCATCATTTTTTAAGAGTGTAAAGGAGTGCTGACATCAAAAAGTTTGAGAACTTTCTGACTCTCCCAGATGACTGTTTGGTACCTTTTCTTCTTTCCTCCAACCTCCATCACCTCCTTCTCCATTCGTCCTCTCAACTGATGACCTTGCCTCCTATTCCACAGAGGAAATGGACAAAATCAGAGGAGCGCTCCCTCCAGCTACCATTCTCCTGCCTCTGTGCCCACTGAGGATGCTTCTCTCCTGTGTCATGAGTGGATTAACAACGAGCGCTCCTGGCAAAGGCTGGTGTCTCCTTCCCTCTTCCCCCCACACTCTCCTGCATCATCAGTTCTCTTTTGGATCTTTCCCATTTTCATGCACATATGGTGTTATTTCCCTAGTTCCTTTTGGGTATGTTTTCTAGGTAGAGTCACAAAGACTTGCTGATGATTGTTGGGTGTGATGGAGAGTGACTTAAAGTTTGACCTGAACTCCTGGGGCCAGTGGTCAGTTGACTTCCTTAAAACTGGTGGTTCCTGATGGACCACAGATAAAATCCACAGTCCTTAGGAAGCATGAAAAGGCCCGTGGTCTGGTCCTGCTTCATCTCTCAAAGCTGTCTCCACTCCATACTCCTGACCTTTCTGTGGTTTCTTGATTAATTTATGATGTTAAATGTCTCTGTGCTACTGCATAGGTCTTTTTATCCTCCTCCTCCTCCTCCTCCTCCTCCTCCTCCTCTTCTCCTCTTCTCCTTCTTCTCCTTTTCCTTTTCCTTCTGGTACTGGGGATTGAACACAGTGGCATTCTACCTCTGAGCCTTATTTTATTTTTTATTTTGAAACGGCCTCACCAAGTTGCTGAGGCTGGCGTTGAGCCTGTAATCATCCTTTTTCGGCCCAGCTCCCTTTTCTCTTCTTTAAGTCCCTCCTCATTGGTCTGACTGAAGAGCCAGTTCCTGAGTCACCTCTGCAGTAGGTCTTCTCTGACAGCCCTCTCAGGTGTGGCTGGTGACATGCTGTTGTGGTGTACATAGGTGGAGTGCAGCATCCCCTTCTCTGTTTCACAACTTTTTCCCATTCTAGGATTGACTTGCTTGAGGCCACCATGGGCAGATTCATTGATACACATCTCCAGAAGTTCACAGTCATACACAACAGGCTATGGGCATACATTCATCAGTGAGTTGAAAGTGATGACTTCTTGTTTTCCACTTTTCAAAGATATCAGTATAAATTTAAAAATGAAGACATACCCAGTGCTATCTATGCTATTAAAGTCCAAAAATACCTGTCCATTAAGTGCCATTACTAATAATAGCAGATAACATTACTCTTCCACTTACCAACTGGGTGACCTTCAGATAAAGCCTGATCCTGTCTGTTCTTCAGCTTCCTCATCTGTAAAATAGAGACCATCAAAGAACCTACCTCCTGTGATTGTGTGAGGACTGAATGGGTGAGCTCTGTGGCTGGCACACGAGTGCATCGCAGGAGCTAACCATTTAACTATAACCGTTATTCCTGCTTCTGCAAAAACACAGGAAAGGCAGTCACTAACACCCCCATGCATCTAGTTGTCACAGCACCATGAGGCCGGCACTGTTGTTTACCCCCAAGTGACAGGCACTCTCTGAGGCTGAGAGGGGCTTAGTAACTTGCACTAACAAATGGCTCATGTTGGACCCAAGATTAGCATTAGAACATTTAGAGTGAACTGAATTCCCCTCAGCAAGGCTCTTGGCCCATCCGAACCTGAGCTGCAGTGAATTTTTCTCTAATCCCATGTCGAGGCCGCCATAGGCTGATTCATTGATACACATCTCCACAAGTTCACACATACACAACAGTGTCACACAAGAGAACAGTTTTCTCTTGCAGTGCTCCCTCGGAGGAACGTTCTCTGATTGGCCACGTGGCTCAGACACTGAGCTATCATTATAGCTCAGGATATTGAATATATTACCTGGGTACACATTTATTTCACTATTTTTACTAATTCAGAGTAAAATGAGGGTTAGACCTTTGGCAGGTATATGATGGGAAAAGGACATATAATCACATAGAAGAACTAAGGAAAGTTAATGAGAAGAGAAAGTGAGTGTTGTTGGTCCCTTTTGGTCATTTCATGCCGTGTCTTAGACAGCTGGCCTTGGGAATGTGGTTTAAACTCTCTTCTGGAGTCAGGAGTGTCTATACTTCCCTGGGAAGCAGGAATACCATCGTTTTAAATAGCATGCTTTAACATGTTTTTCTTTCTTTCTTTCTTTCTTCTTTCTTTCTTTCTTTCTTTCTTTCTTTCTTTTCTTTTCTTTTCTTTTCTTTCTTTCTCTGTATTATAACTATTCTTGTAATTTTATTAGCTATTATTTGAAATATTATCACCACTACCCCTGTTAGCAGAGACCCTGTTAGTGTTAAGACCAATCATAAGTTTATATTCTAGTTTTCCCCAGTGTTGGGTATTTAGTGTACAAAACCTTGGGCAGCAGAGGAAATTACTTTTGATCTCCATGGAAAATTATTTTAGAATTGTACGTTTTGCTGCTGTCTGAATGTACTTTCAAAATCTGTGTTGCAAGAAGGGCAGTCAGCCTGCAAGCTGCTTACATAACAGGAAGCCCATAGCATGTGCTACTCACAGGGGAGTTCTGTAAAGGGTCAATTAATATGGAATATTTAATGACACACTCGATACTCACCTTCCATGATTTTCAAAGTGCTTGTCTTAAAATAGATTTCTAACAGCTGGTCTGAATAAACAAGCATCATATCTCTTTCTGTCTTTTCCTGGGGCTGTGGGGCAGCATGGGTTAATGAAAAGGCTTCAGGTCAGGGATCTGGAGACCTGGGTTCTAGTCCCAGCTCTGCCTCTGATGGGCTGTGTGACTTAGCAAGTGTCTGCTTCTCTTTGCCTCAGCCTTCCATACTTACAGCAATAGCAGCAGATACATGCATGATTTCATTTAGGAGGCATTACGGTTTCATGAAGACCAGGGATCAGGCAGAAGTGGTCGAATCCTGGTTTTGGCACTTAACAACATGGTGACCTTGGGAAGGTTACTTTATTTGTTGAATCTCAGTTTCCTCATCTGACGAAAAAGAAATAGTAAAGCCTAAATTTGCAGGATTGTGTTGAGAAATAATGCATTGAAATGCCTGGGACGCAGTAGGTACTCAGTAAGATGATTTACTTCCACCTCTGTCATTCTTTCCCCATCCTCATAAGTCTGTGAGGCAGGAAGAAGATGATCTTATCACCACCCTACAGAGGAGGAAATTGAGAGGCCACTGGCTAAAGGGCTTTTCTCAAGGTCACACAGACAGGAAGTGGTGAAGGCAGGACTCCAGTCCAACTGTCCTAATTCCAAATTCAGCAGAATTTCCTGTTCCTGCTGCCAAACTCAGTGGCTGTATGGTGAATTGCACAAGGAAATGACTGGGGAAGTGCTTGCAAAAAGCAAGGCGTGCTCTGTAAATGTCAGGTGACCTCGTATTATTTTTCACTGACAGTATATCTAAAATGGAAACATGTAAAATAATGCTACCTGTTTTCCGTTGTTTTATAGTCTAATTAGTTTATGGATTATCTGCTTTCTGTTTGGCTCTGTTTTCATGCATGTGTGTTGATTAATTAAAGCATCAAGTTGTCTGCAAAGTATTAGACTTTGTAGTAGATGCTGAAGACTCAAAGGAGAATAAAACTCAGTCCCTGACCCTTTGTGACTTGCATTCTACACAGCCTGGATTTTACTGGAGGGTCGCCCTTTATAAAACAGGGGACTGGGAAGGGAACTGTGTGAATGTTAGAGTGAATGGGCAGCAAATGTTTGGTCGATAGGTAATGCTTTTCTGGGTTTTGCTGATGGGCAAGATATGACACCTATATCACAGAATGGATTTTTCCATGTCTATGCATGGCTCAAGTAATTTCTCTCCTTTCCATCAAAATTTGTTTAGTACATCCTCTGTGCAGCACACCGAAGGCATAAAGATAAATCACACGAAGTTTCTGCTTTGGGGAGGCTGGGAGAAAATAGATTTGACCTGTGAGTCAGGCTTTGACAAGAATGTAGAAGGGAAGTAAGTCACTGGATGGTACAAGATGGGTGCAAAAGTGTGTGTAGCTGGGAGTGAGAGCCATGAGGCCAGGATGGGAACGGAGACAAGCGTGGAAGTTACTAGAGAGGAAGAAGGTTTGAGAAAGAAAATTGGATGGGGAAAGAGTGGGGAGAGGAAGAACATGCAAAGACATCCAGACCTCAGTGTTGTCTCCAATGAGACAGTTATTGTGAGCAATGATGAAATATCCTTAATGACATTAGTAGTGGGACTTGGCTATACCATTTGCACTAGGCAGCGGAGACGTTAAAGTACGTGTCTTTGGTGTATGCACTCAGGCATCAGGTGGTGGCTTATTCTTCTGAATATCTTGAAAGCTGAGGGAGCAAAGACTATAAAGATAGTCGAATTGCTGAGTGGGCATCTGAAGGAAAGTGCTGAGAGGAAAGTAGCCCGCTCCCTCCTACTTCAACCTCCAGACTTGCCTCGTCTCCCTCCTCACACCAGTTACCAGTCTCCCCATGCTCTGTAGTTGATTGGTTCCACCCTCCTCCCTCCCTGGTCCATTTGGTCTTGGCGCTATACTCCCGAGTGCATCCATGATCAGCCTTTTTACTTTCACCTCCAACCCCCTTCACCTTCTGTGACATCAGATGGGCTGGTCACCCCAGCCCTGGAGCAGCGTCCCCCACAGGCTTTCCCGCCCTTGTGTGTCACTGCAGAGAGCTGCTGGAGAAGCCCCTCACTGTGTCCCACCAGCCTGTTTCCACTCTCCAGTTTCACTTTCTCCCCACTCTTTGAACCCTCTTGGCTTTCTCTCAATCCCCCAGTGAGATTCCAGCCCTCCACATTTCAAACACCCTGTGTCCCAAAGTTGGCCCTAGTCCTTGCACATTCAGCTCGTCCTCACCATTACCACCCAGTCTTCTGAGTGTTGTCTTATCCTGAGTCTGTCCTATCCCACTCCCCACAGTGGTGACCATTACTACAGCTCCTACAAGTATCCACTGTTCCAAACCTTTTTTTTTTTTTTTTTGGTACTGGGATTGAACTCATGCATTCTACCTTTGAGCTATACCTCCAGCCCTATTTTTTATTTTTATTTTGAAACAGGGTCTCGCTAGGTTGATGAGAGTCTCACTACTTGCTAAGGCTGTCCTCAAACTTGTGATCCTCCTGTCTCAGCCTCCCAAATACTGGGATTACAAACATGCGCTACCATGCCCGGCTTTTCCAAACCTTTTTAAAAAATTTATTTATTTTTCTTGGTACGGGGGATTGAACCTAGGGTCATTCTACCTCTGAGCTACACCTTAGACCTTTTTATTTTTTGTGGTACTGGGGATGGAACCCAGGGGCATTCTACCTCCAAGCTATACCCCCCAGCCCTCTTTTATTTTTTATTTTGAAAAAGGGTCTCGCTGGGTTGCTGCAAGTCTCACTAGGTTGCGAAGGCTGATCTTGAACCTGTGATCCTCCTGCCTCAGCCTCCCAAGTACAGACCTTTTTATTTTGAAACAGTGTCTTGCTAAATTGCTGAGGCTGGCCTCAAACCTACAGTCCTCCTGTCTCAGCCTCCCAAGTAATGGGACTATAGGCATGTACCATCACACTGGGCCCTTTTCCTTTTTTAAATATTTTGCAGTACTGGGGATTGAAACCAGGAGCACTCTACCACTGAGCCTCATCCTCAGCCCTTTTTTATCATTTTGAGACAAGGTCTTGCTGAGTTGCCAAGGCAGGTCTCCAACTTGTGATTCTCCTGCCTCAGCCTCCTGAGTTGCTAGGATTACAGGTGTGTGCCACCATGAATGGTTCAACTGTTTCAAACTTTGCAAGTTACATTTGTATGCACTTTTTTTTTTGGTCTTCTGGATTCTGGCTCTCAAGAAAGAGTTTTGGGTTGTGAAGAGGATATTTAGCAGATCAGAATCCCAGAGACGACCAGCTGCTATGAGAACTTTGATTCTGAGAAGTAGTACACCTCCGGTAGATGTACCTTTTCTGGTTTGTGGTCTCCAGAGCCCAGTAGTATGCTTGAGTGGGCATTAGCTCTTGCGTCACATTTTTCAGTTCTGAGCAGTAGCCAGGCTGCTTGTCCCCTCTTGCAACCTGCTCATAGCACTAGCTTATTTTCGCAAGTCCCCCTTTTTGGTGTAATGTTGTGATTCAGTAGTGCAGTTTTCTCTTGATCACATAAGTGATGCCTGAGAAAGTGGCTCTAGAACAATTCTGTCACTTATTGGTACTTCAAGACATAGGTTCAGAGGGAGATATTAAAGCATTTGACCTTCAAATACGAGGAAGCATTTGTTGGCAAAGGAAAGTTAGTAAGCTTAGGTGAGTCAGCCAGACAAGAAATGCTCAAGTTCAAATTATTTATGATGACAGAGTACTTGGAAATGGAACCATGCATTTGCCTAAAGACTGTACTTTGGGATTCAGTAGAATATAGCAATTCATCCTCAATAAGTGGGAAGCAGAAATTGAGTGCTCCGGAGCTCAGAATCAGCACTAACATAAAACATGTGGGTACTTCCACATCTTGAAGAAGAAATGTGACAGAATTGTCATTAACACCAGTGTTATCCCTGTAGGTTCTAAAACATGAAACTGGATTCTTGAGAATATTTATGCAGTGGCTTGGATAATTAAATCCTTATTGAAGTTTCAATCTTCCTGAATGTATAATTCTATTTAATGACCCCAGTTAAGAGAAAAATAATGAGAAACATAAAGTAATTTAATAAAATTCTTATATGTCTACTTTGGTAAAAGGCGAAAGATTTATACGATCTGAGGAGAAACCAGAGTATATATATGTCTACTTTGGTAAAGGATCTATTTTTCTTGTTTAATAAATGGTTCCACAATTTCAGTGATGCATTTAAAGTAATTTCTCACCTATCTAGTTAACATTAAGCTGCTGCTTGAAATCCTTGCCCATTTGGCAATAACCTAAAACCCTCCTGTGCTTTATATAAAATGAGCTAACTGAAAAAGAAATGCATTTAAAAATAATAACAAAAATACCCTCACCTCTCTATAGAAGAGACGAAATATATTTCTTAAGCTCCATGTAAACACAAGATAAACTTTGTCTATGCTGATCTTTAGAGGGTTCTAGATTCTGACATCAAGCCTGTGGACTTTGAGTGAGCACAGTGTTCTAATAAGTTGGTGAGGCATAAGTTGAGGCGTAAGTTGGGGCGTACTGCCTTGGATGCATTAACCTGACTTTGAATCACAGTTATGCCACGTATAGTCTGGCATTGCTTGAGTAATTTGATCTTGGGCTTCCATATTATAAAACAGAGATGATAATACCTATCAGTAGTGTTGGAAGGATTAAATTAATTGAAGTCATACATATGATGTGTTCAATTCAGTATTTGGACTTAGAAGGTACTCAGCAAATGTAAATTCAATTCATTTTCAGTAAGCCTGCTATTTATTTATTTATGTTGGTACAGGGGATTGAACCCAGTGGCATTCTACCTCCGAGCTATACCCCCAGCCCTTTAAAAAAATTTTTTTAAAAAATTTTAAAGCAGGATCTTGCTAAGTTGTCAAGGCTGGCCTTGAATTTGCAATCTTCCTACTTCAGTCTGCCAAGTACTGGGATTACAAGCATGCACCACTGTGCCCAGCTGAACCTGTTTTTTAAGTCTAAGGAAGTTACAAGTTTTATGTGAAAATGGGAAAAATGGACAGCTGAAAGTTGGCAGTAGTAAAAACTGTAAATGATAGACTCAAGAACTCAAAAACGACTTACTCTTGAACTATAGAGAATGAAACCACATAGTTCACATACTGCCCAGGCTCTCGGGAAGGATGGTGCTGTTTGAACGGACCATTATAGTAACTGCCTTTATTGTTCAAAGACTTATATATACAATTACGGAGCTAGAAAAACCCTTAGAGATAGTTCTGGTTCAGCAACTTGATGTAAAAACGAGCAAGCTCAGGCTTCTCATGTGTGCAATGATTTGACCAAGGTCACTTGGTTTGGCACAACCAGTCCAGGCTCAGGTGTCCGGAATCCCAGTCTGCGCCTTATCCCCTAACAGGCTGCGAATGACCTGGGCCTCCAGAGAAGTTTAAATCATGTTTCTCCTTTTTTTAAAAAAAATATATTTAGAAAGATTAGAAAACACTTCAGTTCAGAATTACCCATGTGAAGCACTTATTATAGGCCTTATTCTTTCCCATTCGTTTTTTTTTTGTGTGTGGTACTGGGGATTGAACCCAGGGGTATTCTACCTCTGAGCTACACCCCCAGCCCAATTTTTATTTCTTATTTTGAAACAGGGTCTCACTAAGTTGCGGAGGGCCTCATTAAGTTGCTGAGGCTGGCTTTGAACCTGCGATCCTCCTGTCTCAGCCTCCCAAGTACTGGGATTACAGGTGTGTGCCACCATGCCCGGCTCAACTTGTTGCTTTTTAATTTTGGGATGGATACAGTGATATAGGGGAACCAGTGGGGGTAGAAGTACAAGGTCTCAAACTTAGTGCACCACAACTTCCTGGGAGAATTGACAGAGCATTAGAACATTATGAAGGCTAAGATCTGATGCTTACAGGAGTAAAACCTCAGCTATCCAGAGATGTAGCCATTCCAGATTTTACTCGGTTTCTAAGAGGGCTGAAGTTTTGCTCTGTTCCCCCTCACCCCTCCCTCGTTCCTGAGAATATGAATATTCATGTGTGTTTTAGTGTCACCATAGCTTTTCTCCTAGATTGTGAGTCGCATGAGATTGGGGACCGTGTTTTTTTTTTTTTTTTTGAGGTACCGGGGATTGAACCCAGGGGTGTTCTACCTCCAAGCTACACCCCCGGCCCTATTTTTTATCCTTTATTTTGAAACTGGGTCTCACGAAGTTGCAGAGGGCCTAACTAAGTAGCTGAGGCTGGCCATGAACCCAGATCCTCAGGTCTCCGCCTCCCAAGTACTGGGATTACAAGCATGCACCACCATGCCCGGCGGACCGTGTGTTTTCATCTTTCTGTTGTTAGCTCATTACTTGCCAGGGAGGGAGTACTTCCATGAGTGACTATGCGCGACTGTTTAATGAGTCCCTAATATTAGCCTTGATATTGGTTGGGCCAGAATGCTAAATTTTATTGTCTTTCTTAATCACAGGAGGAAAAAATTGTAGTATGTTTCTAGTTGTTTTGTAGCAGCAAAACATTGAACGAGGCAGCAGCATACATTGAACGAATATGGACTTTAGCATCAGACAGATCTGAGTTCAAATCATACCCTGCTGGCTGCTGGCTGTGGGCAAATCCCTAAATCTCCCAGCATCTCAGTTTTCTTGCTTATGAAATGGGGATGCATTTAACAGCACAATGTTGTGAAGAGCAAGTGAGTTCAGATGGGCAGAATACCTAGTGCAGCCCTAGGGACACAGTGGGGACTTAGTAATAATGCGAGATTCTCCCCCCACCCCATCACCTAATGGTCTATGGTGAAGAGCTTTTCCCATGGTTCTTTCGGAGTTATATCATTTTGCTGATCTGTGGCAAATTTCTTCTCTGTTGCATTCTCTCTGTAGATGTTTTATTTGGACTCATTGAATCTAAGACTTGGAATATGTCACAGCTTTAAAAATTATTTGTTGATGTATTTCTATCTGTTGATTTACCGATTGTTAATTTCATATGTAACAGCTGTGATATAACAAAAGACAAAAAAAAAAAAAAACCAACTCTCTACTTGGAATTGGGACGCCTGCATTCAAATGCTGGCCCTGTCACTAATAAGATCAGTGATCTCTGAGCCTTCATTTACTCAGCTTCTCTGTGATAACCAGAGAAGGGGTGGTGTTGTATAGCAGAAAGGACATAGATTTTAGAATTCAAATTTTGAATCTGCTGCTAATGAGCTGTGTGATCTAGGTTGGTGAGTTCACCTCTGTTTCTTTAGCTTTGTCTTGTGGATGGCACTGTCTATACTTTAGGCTGTTGTATGGACTAGGTAATGTGTCGAGTTCCTACCTCAGAGCTTCCTATTGTGTAAGCTTTTAATAAAACAGTGGCAAAAGCCAGACGTGGTGGCACGCTCTTGTAATCCCAGTACTTGAGAGGCTGAGACGGGAGGATCCGGGTTCTCAGCCAGCCTCAGCTATTTAGTGAGGCCCTCCGCAACTTAGTGAGACCCTGTTTCAAAATAAAGAATAAAAAATAGGGCTGGGGGTGTAGCTCGGAGGTAGATTGCCCCTGGGTTCAATACCCAGTACTGCAAAAAAAAAAAAACCAAAAAACCAAACCAAACAAAAAACAGTGGCAAAACAATCCCTCTGCTCAATACTATTTGTTTTTTTTTTTGTTTGTTTGTTTGTACTGGGAATTGAACCCAGGGGCATTCTACCTCTGAGCTATACCCCCAGCCCTGTTTTCTATTTTTTTTCAATTTATATTCATTTATTGGTGCATTGTAATTATACATTTGATAAGTGTCAGGTTAGACGATTCATACAGGCACACATTGCTCGTTTAGCCCTCCCTCAAATCCCACCCCATTCCCTCCCTTTAGTGCTTTGCACAGTGATTGAGTCTTATAAGTTTGGATATATACATCATGCACTTTAGTGTGTTTCCCTCCACCCCCCTCCCAACTCCCTCAGTTAGGTCATCTTCTTTGTTCATCTAAAGTTTTCTTCTTCTTTGGAGTCCCTTCTAAATCTCCTTCTATCTAGCTTCCACATATTAAGGCGAACATCCGACTTTTCACTCTTTGTGCCTGACTAATCTCACTTAGCATAATGTTCTCTAATTCTTTCCATTTCCGTACAAATGATGTAATTTTGTTCTTCTTTACGGCTGCATAAAATTCCATTGTATTTTGAAACAGAATCTCACTAAGTTGATGAGAGTCCCACTACTTGCTGAGGTTGTCCTCAAACCAGTGATCCTCTTGTCTCAGCCTCCCAAGTACTGGGATTACAAGTGTGCACCACCACACCTGGCTTGTGCTTGGTATTATTAATGCCCATTTTCCGATGTTGCTGAGAGATCCAAAAAAAATTCATAATTACTACAGCTTAATAACTTTAGAAGATACTAAGCAATTTTCTCAAGGTCATGTAGGAAGTCATAGTGGAGTAGTATGTACTTGTGAAAATGAAGAATAGTCTGCCTATTAATATGATCTTTGTTTATGTAATCAGTCATTGGGCTGTTTCCGGTTTTGTTTTGTAGATAGTATAACTCTGTGTTCTTGTACAGATTATTTCTCCCCTTTAGGTTATTTCCTTCAGCCTTGTTTTCTAGGGTGAATTTCTAAGTCAAAGGTCATTGGGCTCCGCGTGGTGGCGCACGCCTGTAATCCCAGCGCTTGGGAGGCTGAGACAAGGGGATGGAGGCCAGTTTCCTCAAGCCGGGCGTGGTGGCACATGCTTGTAATCCCAGTACTTTGGGAGGTGGAGACCAGAGGATCCTGGTTCGTAGCCAGCCTCAGCTCGCTCGCTCGCTCTCTCTCTCTCTCTCCTTAGTGAGGCCCTCTGCAACTTCGTGAGACCCGGTTTCAAAATAAAGTATAAAAAATAGGGCTGGGGTGTAGCGCAGAGGTAGAACGCCCCTGTACCACACACACAAAAAAAAGGTCATTGGTACATTTGCTGCAGCTCTTGTTAATACCCTGCCAGATAGTTTGCAGATAAACATTTCCAGTGGACCAAAAAAGGCAAAATTTCGAAGTCTTGATTAAAAACAAAGACTTTGGTATCATTTTGGGTTGATTCCAGTCTCAGCCACCCATTTGCTGAATGACTTTGAACAAACTTCTTAACCTCTCCAAGTCTATTTTCCCATCTGTAAAGTGGGATAAAAGGAGCTAGCTCATGATATCTGTCAAGCATTAATTGGTGCCAGGTATTTTTAGTGCTCAGCCTTCATTGTTTGTCTGGAATCTATCTGCCCTCTCCATCTTTCACTTGGACCACTGCCTCCTGTTTCATCTCCCTATATGTTTTCTCCTTTATGACAGTCCATTCTCCCACTGCACTATCACACTTAAAAACAATGAAAACGCCCTCCCCAAACTCTAATGGGACCATGTGAACCCCTCTGTAGCCTTTAGAATGCTTCCCTGTCCTGTGCAGGTGCAGTCCAGAATCCTGAGCAAGGCCGTCGGGATCTAACCCTGCAGCCTCTTCTCCCTCTCTCTTACTCCTCCAGCAGCAGCCACATTGGATATTTTTCCCTTCCTAGAATTTGTCACCCTGTTTTCTGCTTTACACTCGAAACTTGCCATTTTGTCTTTTGTTTCTTGGTTTTCAAATTCCCCCTTTGTACAACTCATCCTTGCAAATATTTGTTTTATGATTGATTTTTCTGCTAGACCTCAGCTTCACAGTGACAGGGGCCGCTCATATTTCATTCACTGCTGATTCCTGGGGCCAGCATAGAACCCAGCACAAGTGCTAAATATAGACTTAGGAATGTTTAAATAGGTAACTATACAATCACTATTATTATTATTAGCAGTAAACTCAGGAAGGAAAAAGAATTTTTATTTATTTATTTATTTTTTATGGTACTGGAGATTGAACCCAGGGGCATTCTACCTCCGAGCTATACCCCCAGTCCTATTTTATTTTTATTTTGAAACAGGGTCTCACTAGGTTGAGAGTCTCACTATTTGCTGAGGCTGTCCTTGAACCTGTGATCCCCCTGTCCCAGCCTCCCAAGTACTGAGATTACAAGTGTGTACCACCATGCCCAGCAGAGAAAGAATTTTATTTTATTTATTTTTTATTTATTTATTTTTTTTTTGCGGTGCCGGGGATTGAACCCAGGGGTGTTCTACCTCCGCACTACACCCCCGGCCCTATTTTTTATACTTTATTTTTGAAACCGGGTCTCACGAAGTTGCGGAGGGCCTCACTATGTAGAGAGAGAGAGTAAGAGAGAGACGGAGAGAGAGAGAGAGAGAGAGAGAGAGAGAGAGAGCTGAGGCTGGCCGGGAACCTGGATCCTCCGGTTTCCGCTTCCCAAAGTACTGGGATTACAAGCGTGCGCCACCATGCATGGCATAGAAAAAGAATTTTAGATATAATTTGTTAAATCCTTTGTGATTTCAAATTGCTCTGCAACTAAAAACACAGGTAATTTTCAAGGATCTTATAAAAACTCAAATGTGTTATGTAATTAAGTAAGATCTTGCTTACCTTTTTCTTATATTTCACTTTAATGAGGGCAAGTCTGAGGGCACATACTGGTAGCAAGCATAGTTTGGTATCAAGCAACCTTTCATCTTGCCAACATTCTTCAGGCAAGACCTATAATAGCATTACCTGAGCCATCCAGGAGGCTGGGCAGAGAATTATCTTGAGTCAGATAGCATAGCCAAAGGACTTAATGGTGAAGACGAGCATTCCCGAGGGATTAGATGATGCCTGGTACATTTCCTTCCATTTGAGACCTCCAGCTCTTTCGGTTTGCGTGTCCCAGAAGGGCAAGCTGTATTACACTATTAACCTTTGCAAGTTCAAAACCTCATTTGTTCTTTCAGAAGTAGAGTTCATTTTTCACTCATCCGTTGAACAGTATTTATTGGACACTTACCATATTCAAAGCCCTGGTTCAGCACCAAAGATATCATAGAGAGCTGGGGTTCTAAGAGAGGTATATTTTGTAGTATACACTCCTTGCCCACACCTTATGTCTACCTGTGGAAGGACATACCTAGGTAGATGACACTTAGCTTCTTCTGGATCTTCTCTTTGAGACCTACCTCTTACAAAGAGAGTGACTGTTTTCTGGTTGCCCCCATTCATATGGCCAGCTAAGCCAAGTAGGTCCTGGCTTCAAGGGGGAGGCCTACACTGATTTTACTTTTTCTTTTGCATGGGGTGGGAATGGGGTAGGGGGTTGAGAGAGGATGTGAGGGGAGCTTGTATCCTTAAGCCACATTTGCCAATATAATCGGCTCTTGTCAATAAAATTACCTACATTTTGATTCAATTACTGTATCTATTGCTCATTGGATTTTTCACTCAGTAGGAGAGAGAATATTTGTTATTTTGACCTTAGGGGGGACTGTGAAGTTTATGACGGCCTCTCCGACAGGCAAGTGTCTTAACCAGGCTTGGCTATTGTGATGGGTGTTAGGCTCTAGTAGAGGTGGTGTGCTGTGTTTTGTGGGTGAGATGGAGCAATTACACTTTGGTTTTTCTGGCTACAGCTTCGTCTGTGTTGCGAGTGAGGCTGAGGAAGGGTTGACATTTGCTGCTTTTATTTCATTTCAGTCAAGGCTGCAGGCCAGGACTTCAAACTGCAAAAGTGAGAAAGTTGCAAGAGTGCTATTGCGTGAGGTTCTTCTTTTGTATAGTGAGAATCAGGCCAAGGTAGGAAGTGATAAATTGGCTTTACCACATTCAGTTAATTTCATTCCAGGCTAAAGGAAGGCCCTGGAGGGACTAATCTTATGTAATTTTATGCTTTATCTACAAGATCTTAATAGACCACCTATCATACAACCAACCTCATGAATCAAGAGCAGACCAAGAAAACATCCTCTCTGCGGATGGACTGGTCTCTAAGATGAGACCCAGAAGAAACTGAGCTAGATACTGCTTCTGAGACAAAAGCATTATTATAATACTCTAGCAGAAATTCTTCCACAATGAAGCATGAGTTATAGTTACTCTGGATATGTTAATTATGTAAGTTCTGGCCATGTACGTGCAGCTATAGCTTCACCTATAGAAAAGTGGTAGATTTTGTTAATCAGCAAATAAAAGAATGATGTGATCCTTACTTAAGAAATATATGGTATGTTCTTGAAATAGACAAGTAAGTCATTAAAATTATTACAAACAACACACTATAGCACATGATGTACATACACAAACCTATAAGACTCAATCACTATCTGGAGCATGAAAGGGAGGGAAGGGGGAGGGAATAGGGTGGGATTGGAGGGAGGGCTAAATGAGCAATGTGTGCATGTATGATGTTCATACCCTGACATATATCAAAATGTATAATTACAATTTACAATGCACCAATAAATGAAC
>PVJS01047166.1:0-15552 GCA_004027185.1 Glis glis
TGGGTGCTGGCTTCTTGGTGGTAGTGGGTGCTGGTTCCTTGGGGGTAGTTGGTGCAGGCTTTGTGGGGGTAGTGGGAGCTGGCTCCTTGGTGGTAGTGGGTGCTGGCTCCTTGGTGGTAGTGGGTGCTGGCTCCTTGGTGGTAGTGGGTGCTGGCTCCTTGGTAGTAGTGGGAGCTGGCTCCTTGGGGGTGGTCAGAGCGGGTTCTTTGGTTGTAGTGTCAGCTTTGGGAGTAGGTTTAGCAGAAACTTCAGAATCTTTAGCAGTTTTCTCTGCACTTCGAATCTCCTTAGCTGAAGTAGTCTTCTCTTTTGCACTGGAGGAAGACTCTTTTTTTGTTTCAGTAGTCTCTTTAGTTTCAACTGTTGTCTCTTTATTGTCCTTTGAAGCCGTCTCTTTGGATGTATCAGGTTTAGGGGGGACACTGGGTTTAGGAGTTTCTGGTTTTGCTGTAGTCTTGGGCGATGTGGTGACTTTATTGCTTTGGGGGGTGGGACTGCCAGGAGTTGGGGTGGCCTTGGGATCGCCGTTGTCCAGTCCGCTTCCGGCTTCATCTTCTACTGGCGGTTCTGGGGGAGGTTCCTTTTTAGGGGGGGGTTTCTTATCATCTTTTGCTAGAGAAAAAATACATACATCTTGTTATTTTTGAATGGTGTTTTTCCCTTTAATAGTGACATAAAGATCCTATCCTTCTCACTGACTAGCTGTGTGTCTCCCCCAAAATTGCTAACCTTTAATATGTCCTTTAATTTATTGTAAAATGGTAAATACTCAACCTACATTTGGGGGCTGCTTTAGGGAGTGAATGAGGTAAGGGATAAAAAGCACAAGTTAAACCCTATACAGTTAATACATGGAAGCCAGTGGCAACTTTGAAGTCACCAAAGTGGTCAGTAGCAATCATTTCTCTCTTTCTATTGATGCTCTGTATCCCTCATTTTCTCCACCCCCCCCCTTCCTCACTGCAAGTGCTACCCCTTCCTTCTAGAAACATAGTTCCAACAGCTGGTACTTTCACTACACCAGTGACCCCAGAGGCCTCCACAGGCGCCTGGCAGGAATCTGCCCCAGTCTGCAAAGCTTCCAGCTGAGCCCTATTCCCACACATAGGATATTAGCTCCTCTCTTTCCTCTGCTCAGCTAAACTTGGTTCCCAAGGGGCATGGGGGACTAGGATGCCAGGGCAGCAGCAAAAAGACTACTTCACAAGGCTGCCCATTGCAGCTCCCCCATAGGAGAGCTACAAAGCCCAAAGGGGTCCTCGCTGAGAGAAATTCCATTTAGCAAATGTGCATTGCACTTCCGGGGTGTTTGAGATTCTGGGAATGACTCAGACATTGAATATCTGGCTAGAGAGACTGCTGCAGAGGAAACCACAACCTCTAGGAGAGAGTTCTTCAAAAATCTAGTATTTCCTAGAGAAAGAATACATTTGAGAATTTCCGGAAATAAAAAAGAGTAGAACAGAAGGAATCTCTTCAGGAGACAATAGACTTATTGTGTAGCATATTCTCTACTACAGAAAAATCACCCAGATATGATAAGTAATATAATAAAGAGGATCTGTAAATGTGGGTAATAGAACTGCCTTTCTGTAGAGGTTTATGAGAAGTTAATGGATTAATATTTGTCAAACATGAAGCAATATATTTTTTAAGTAGAATAAAGCTGAGGAAGGAAAAATGAAACCACGAGGAAGCTAGAGGAAGGGGAAGAAGCAAAATGGTCAGATGGACAGGAATCTCGGTAGAACACGTCATCTCTGGTGCCATCGTGTGGCTCCACAGCCACCGCTGCAGTGTCTTCTTCAGCTCTCCAAGAGTGGCTTCTTAGCCGCTTGGCACTAATTTCCTGTAGGGAGTATTCACGTGGTACTTTCTAAAATGATTTTTATAAAGTTATGTTACTGCCCCCCTTCAGTATTGAAATGTCTGCAAGTCATTCCAACACACATTACTTTTTAAAAATTATTACTATGGCATTGATATAGTCTTTGATCTTTATCAATGCTCAAACCTTTGGGATTCTTCTGTAATTCTCTATTAGCAGCTGAATTTTTAGAAGACTTGATTTTCCGAATACTTGAAGAGGAAGAGGAAGAGGAGGAGGAGGACTCTTGATTTTCAGAAACAGAGTGTTCTATAAATCAAATAAAAAGTTTGATCACACCAACTGTGACTTAAAAAAAAAAGAACCACCAGTTCAAATACATTACAAACTGCTGACAATTGATCTACAAGTGTCTGTGTTTTGCTTTTATTTTATTAGTACTATGATCAACTGCCTTTTTAATTTGCCAGTTGAAAGCAAGGTACCTGAGCTCATCACATATAATAGAAATACAACTTTCTTCCAGCTTTCCCACATATGCTCAAATTTCTCACAGAATCTAATTATTCTGCAAAGAAAATCATGGGTGGTTTTGTTTTTACTCTTCACAGTAAGATCTGTCCCTTCTGATTACTTTAATCTAGACCCATGCTGGGTTTGATAAATAAAGACTACAGATTTATAATCTATAAATATATAGCTTATACTTTGGCTTAAACGTTGATTTACAGCAAGTAAACAAAAAAGGGTTGTGAGCCTTTCATGACATAAGATTACCCTGTGATCGTCTATCAGTAGTCCACTACAGGTTATTTCATCTAAGAAATCTCCTGTAGTTACCTCTGTCATCTTCCTACCTTCTGTTATTTCCTCTGATTCTATAACTTTCTTAGTCTTCTTTTTTGGTGTTTTGGGCGAACGTTTGGTGGTTGATTTGATGGTTTGAGATGCTCCTGGAGGCGGAGGTGCAGTCTTTGAAGATGGTGGTGTTGTGGGATTATGCACTGAGGCCAAGCAAGACAGGTGGGTTAACATCTGGTTTATATTCATCAGCAACGCTAACTGGAAAGCACAGATGCATCTGGCTTCAAGGGTAGATGCTGGTCAAAGCCAGTGCAGGAAGGTGCTAGCCCAACACAAATCATCCAATCAATTCTGAGGGTGCATTGCTATAAAATACTGACTCTCAGCCGAGCGTGGTGGTACACGCTTGTAATCCCAGTACTTGGGAGGCTGAGACTGGAGGATCTGGGTTCGTGGCCAGCCTCGGCTACTTAGTAAGGCCCTCCGAAACTTAGTGAGACCCTGTTTCAAAATAAAGAATAAGAAAAATTGGGCTGGGGGTGTAGCTCAGAGATAGAACGCCCCTGGGTTCCATCCCCAGTACTGCAAAAAAAAAAAAAAAAAAGACTCAAATTGTAGTTATAGGAAGCAAATTCTCAGGAATCAGAAGACCTCAATTCCAGTCCTAGGCCTGCAGGTCTCTCTTGGGCAAATAGGCTAACCCTCTATGGACTTTTCTCATCTCCAAACTGAGATGTTTATTCAAGATTTCTGAAGGTGTTTGCCTGCCTTAAAAAAATAAACTTAATTCTATGAGCTTCATCCATGTGCCACCCTTCTGTGATTAAAAAAATAATACTGCATGTGGATACAAGGATATTCATGCTCTTGAGAAGAGGAATATAATAGATTTTTCCTGTTTTCATGTGCATTTAGATCAAATGATGCCAATTTGCCTTTTTTATTATAAAAGTTCTATGTGAATATTCTCAAAATTTCACACCTTCTTATGCTTTTTCTCAAAATGTGTTGCCCTTCCTGAAGATAAAGAACTATTAATGATTTGGTGCATATCTTCTTAACCTTTTATTCCCCCCAAAACACACACACACATACACACACACACACACACACACACACACACACACACACACACACACCACACACCTTTTCCTATCTACAAAAGAAGACAGCATTTTTCCATCATTAGGAAAAGGGACTTCTAGAAGGTGAGAAAACAGAGAGCAATGGGGACTCTGGGCAGAGAAGAGTTGTGATAAATCCTGCTGCTGCCACCAAACGTCTCAGGACTCTCCGGCTACCCTCTCCATGAACGGACCACTCTGCCTCTCTCCCTCTTTTTCTTCCCACCCAAGAAAACGCCAAGTATCTCGAGGTGAGTAGCAGTTCCGCCATGGACTAGTCAGTGAGCTTGGGTAGCACAGTTAACTTCCTGGGCTGTTTTCTCATCCATACTCAGAGACTCTTGGACTGAAATGTTTTTGAAATGTTAGGATCTTAGATATAGAGATGCCTATAAGCAGTATGTACAGCAACCCTGGGAAAACACAGTGGTGACATTCAAGATAGTACATTATTTTCTTTTAAAACAAAGAACCGAAGCTGGGGGTGGCTCCTATGTTTTCAGTGGGGACCCTGACGTTGCCAAGAATTCTGTAAATGAACTTGCCTTGCATTCATTGCCTTATTCAATGTCTTTTTTCATGAATTCTATCTAAACCTCAGGTACCCTACACTTTACACCATGACGTACTGTTTTTATTTAAATGTTTTCTAAATACTTCCTCACTCTCTAACCATCTTCCCTCTCCACCCATCCTCTGCCCAAAATACATTCTTAGGGTTTGTTTTTGCTTTTGTTTTGTCTCACAGCCAAAATAATTATCAAGGTAATGAGTAAATATGTATCTCCCATCACGGGGCCTTCTGAACGCGGCAGGAACACTGAGCTCAGAGTTTCTGATTATGAGGGTGTCGTCTCCATTATTTTTGAAATGCTTTCCAATAAAAACACTGAACAGTGAAGAAACATCCGTCAACTCTGCTGATCAATTTTTCACTGTTTCTCCACTGTTGTAAAGAAGCAGGAAGTACAACCTTGTTTAAATAAAATGATAAGATTCTGTGCTTATTTTCACTGTTGCCTCCACAAATATTCTCATTTTAGCAAAATAGAGTTTAAGGACAAACATTTGGTAAAGGAAAATAATCTACTATTTAAGTGTTTAATTTTTTTAAAAATATAAGTAGGGATTTTTGTTTGTTTGTTGTGGTTCTGGGGATTGAACCCAGGGGCATTCTGCCTCTGAGCTACACCCCCAGTCCTATTTTAATTTTTTTATTTTGAAACAGAATCTCACTAAATTGTGGAGGGCCTTGCTAAGTTGCTGAGGCTGGCCTTGAATCTGTGATCCTCCTGTCTCAGCCTCCCAGGTACTGAGATTACAGGTGTGTGCCACCATGCCTGACTTCTCTGTAGGGTTTTTTGTTATTAGCGTAGTCCTTCAGGACTCCTGAAGATTTGTAAATGAGACTGTCCCTTTGTCACACACAGAAGGGACTGCATGGATGGAAAGGAACATATAATTGACAGTAACAACTTAGTAGATCTGCCTGTAAATTTAGCGGCTTAAGCTAATTCATAAATGTCCTAGTTTAGAGACCCTGAAAGTATCAGTTTTATCCTTAAATATATACTGAAGCAGGCCCAAAATACAGTTGGCTTTGTGGAACCAGTACCATTACAGGTGGGACAAGAAGTCATCAAGTGAGCAGATCGGTGTTCAGTTACCCTGAAACTGAACTACGTCTGAAGAAAACGCATATGCACTCAGCCCCATCCTTTCTGTGATCTCTGTGCTCAACCAGCGATCTCCGTGCAACACCAGGGATGCTGCTGTTGGAAGACGCTTCTTTTTTAATTCATCCTTGCAGAACAAAGTTATTATGAAGTAGCTTATACATTAGTAAAAACAAGACCACAGATGGACTGCCGTTAGACATCATGAGTGAAGCTAAGGCGGGTGCACAGACCTGGCTGTACTGAGAAGTGTTCAGCGGTACCAGGACACTTACCTTCCTCACAGAAACTCTCATAATCCGAGCAGCACTTGCCATACTTCTTGCACTGGGCGTCACAGTCACACTCCCTCCCTCGTGCAAAGGACTCGAAGCAGCGGCCTTTACAGGAAAGCTCTACCCGAGCGAAACAAACAAACGGATTACTGGTTATGAAGCTGTACTCCTGCTTTGGTAGCCATCTGATCACTGGCTAGAGTTCCAAGGGTGCATTTACAATGTCTTTTGTTTGGAATTTGTAGCACATCATCTAGTAACAACATGGATGATGTTCCAAAAGGAGACAGTCCAAGTCAAGAAAGAAATATGGCGACTTAAGGAAATGTCACTTGCCCTTCAAGGTGCCAAGAGACACCCTGATGCTGCCTGAGTCCTTTACCTGTATGACAGTGGAAAATTGGGAAATGTCTAAATAGTGAGGTACCCTTCATATGAAATCCTTTTATCCTCTCCTCCTCACACCATTGCTTTGTAATAAAAACATATTATATTACTTGTGGAATGTTCATATCTTATAACAATATATTCCAAAGACCTGGCTAAATATAAATGGGTCACTGTTCAGGCTTAAAAGTAACTTATGGCCAGGCATGGTAGCACACACCTGTAATCCCAGTACTTGGGAGGCTGAGACAGAAGGATTGCAGGTTCCAGGCCAGCCTCAGCAACTTAGCGAGACTCTCAGCAACCTAGTGAGACCCTGTTTCAAAACTAAACAAAAAAAGGGCTGGGGCTATGGCTCAGAAGTAGAATGCCTCTGGGTTCAATCCCTAGTACCACAAAAAATATAAAATAACTTATGGTGCAGAGACCTTTATTATGACAAACTGGGCAAAGTGTAGAGTTGAAAGATTTCAGCCTAATCCTGTGGTGTGGACTATGTTAAGAGAAGCCTGCTCATTTCAAAAGAAGCCTTGGTTAGAGGTACAGTGACTGGCCAAGGCCTACTTGAAATAATTACTTTATCTGGCACAAAAATGTACGATATATTTACCAGCTCCACATTCAAATTCTAAAGCAAATATGACTTATATAAAACTTCAACTATAATTCTCATAAATATAAAATGTTTCTGTGTCAATTGCAAAATGGCCCAAAATATAATATTCAAGTAAAAAGCAAAAAAACCACTCGTAATTTAAAATTCAGACCCTTTGGGGTTTTTTGTTTGTTTTGGGGGGATTGTGTGTGTGGTACTGGAGATTGAACCCAGAGGCATTCTGCTTCTGAGCTACACTCCCAGTCCTATTTTATTTTTTAATTTGAAACAGAGTCTCACTAAGTACTGAGGCTGGCTGTGAACCTGCAATCCTCCTGTCTCAGCCTCCCAAGTACTGGGATTTCAGGCAGGTGCCACTGTACCTGGCTCCCTTTGGGTTTTCACTGAAACTCATCATTAAACAATAGTGCTTCATCTTTAAAGTGCCCCTTTCAGGTAATTTAGAAACATGTTAAGACCGAAAGGTCAAGTGGTAGGCAAGATCATTCTATGCCCATGCATACTTGTGATGAAGCTATTGAAAGTCCCCTTCACTAAGAAATTACATCTCTGGTTGTTAGTAAAGAACTCTCTATTACTGTTTAGTTAACAACTCCTGAGTCAGAGTATTAAGTCTCTATTTAAAATGAAGGCATTTCACTTGGAGCTAGTCAATCGTTTTGTACAAGTGCCATATTTCCAGGCTTCCCGCCACTTGCCCAGTAATCACCAGCTTTGATAGCATCCTTGGGGACAGTGCACAGCAACATGTATGCAAGTGAAGGGAAAGGCATTTATGCGAAGGAAGCGAGATAGAGGGAGAGCAGCACTGGCGGGGTGCGAGGGGAGGCTCACAGAACAGTGTGCTCGACAGACAGCGGAGACGCCAGCTCTCAGGACTTACCTACGGTGCAGACTTTCTTGAAGTCAGGGCAGCACTCCATGAAGTGTTGACAGTTATAATCACAGTTGCAGGTGGCATCTCTAGAATACCCTTCCCCACATCTCCCTGCACAGCTTGATAAATCTAAAATTATACAATACTAAGGTAAACATGGCCAAACCACTTTCAGAAAGGGAGAGATCTAATAAGAAGGACGATGCTGATTGGCAAGGGACAAGTTTATAATTGAAAAATGTGGGAAATGATGGCTAGCGATTGGCCTGGCTGATCGTTGGCTGATCGCATGTGACCTCGATCTTACCACTTCATTCTGTGCTAGACTGAGAACATGAATACACTTTAGGAAACTGGGCACAGTAAATGGCTTTGCATGAAGAGTGATATTCCCGGAGGAGGGGTGGCAGCTACAGCTGCTAGTGCTGCTGCTGCTACTGCTGTGATAAAAGCCGGTTGTCCTTTATTGTGCCTGGTACTGAGTCATACATACATGTCTCTAATGCTTAGGAAAATGTATTTGATGTAAAAAAAAAAACCTAAGACACAGGAATTTTAATAACTTTCTCAATGGCACACAGCTAGTTAATAGTTCTAATATATGTGTGTTATAGGTTAATTAATACTTATTAATGATTTGTCCTGACCTCTTTAACTCTTATAAGTATTCTGATCTGGATAATAAATTATATGGTCATCCTAAAAAAAAAAAAACCAGCCTATCCAGAATTTGAACTCTGACATGTCTGATTCTAGAGACCAAGATTTTTCTGCCCACATTGTCTCATGTCTGTTAGAGTTTAAAGCCAGCTGGTTGTGCCAGCATGGACAGCACGAGGTGTTCTCTTGTTTTGATGAGGATAATAGAGAACCCCTGAAATAGCACCTAGGCATGGATATAATGGTCATGAACAAGCCGGGCGTGGTGGCGCACGCTTGTAATCCCAGTACTTGGGAGGCTGAGACCGGAGGATCTGGGTTCGCGGCCAGCCTCAGCTACTTAGTGAGGCCCTCTGCAACTTAGTGAGACCCTGTTTCAAAATAAGAATAAAAAATAGGGATGGGGTGTAGCTTGGAGGTAAAATGACCCTGGGTTCAATACCCAGTACTGCAAAAAACAAAAAAGGTCATGAACAGAGTTTTTCTGGCAAAAAAAAAAAAGCAATAATAAAAGCACAATTGTCCTCCTAGTTCTAAAAACCAGTTGGAAAACAACACATTAAAAGCCTCCCTGAGGCCGGGCATGGTGGCTCATGCTTGTAATCCCAGTACTTGGGAAGCGGAGACCAGAGGATCGGGGTTCGCGGCCAGCCTCAGCTACTTAGTGAGGCCCTCCGCAACTTCGTGAGACCCGGTTTCAAAATAAAGGATAAAAAATAGGGCCGGGAGTGTAGCTCGGAGGTTGAATGCCCCTGGGTTCAATCCCCAGTACCGCAAAAAAATAAAATTAAAAAAAAGCCTCCCTGAGAGCTAACCACAGGAATGTGACAATGGAATCCATCTCTGAAATAGAAATTGGCAGGTGCAATGTCTTACATCCATAGAATGATGTTGAAACACACTGAAAAAATCTCAAAAGAAGAGAATCCAGGAAAGTTAAAGTCTTAATATGCAAATAAAACAATAAAGTAGGATAACATTCAGAACTTTCGCATACATATATATGTGCACAATACATACAAAAATGCATATATAGTGTATGTATATAAATACATATATATAAAGAAGAAAGAATGAGAAAAAGTTGAGAAGGCAAGAGAAGCAGACAAAACAACATTGAAATATTGTTTGTTTACACTTGGCAGATTTCTGAAATAAGTCAATTATCTTTACAGAAATAATGAATTTTCATAGATTAGATGTTTGTTTTATTTTTATTGCTATTGATTTTAACCACTGGTTTTATTTATCTAAAAGAAAGTAAAACTTTCAGTGAATGAGCAATTATATTAGAGAAGAAAAAATGGTTTAGGAAATGAACTAGGGTTGAGCCTTATACGAGAGCTGGAGGGTCTAGAGATACCAGAGTAGCCATCATTCCTAATTAAATACTTTTATTTGCTTTCCTGTGATTTCCCATCTTTTCTTATCTGAGTAATTCTGCAACTATGTCTATACAGGCAGTTATCTCTCATGTACAGGTTTCATAAGAATTTTAGTTATGTTACCAGCAATGTCTACTTGAGAAATGTAACTTCACAATCATGAATCTTGATTTTCCTTTTCTTCCCCTTCTCCCTCTCCCTTCCTTCCTTCCTTCCTTCCTTCCTTCCCTCTCCTCTTCTCCTCTCCTCTCCTCTCCTCTCCTCTCCTCTCCTCTCCTCTCCTCTCCTCCCTTCCCTTCCCTTCCCTCCATTCTCTTTCTCTCTCTCTCTCTCTCTCTCTCTCTCTCTCTGTCTCTATCTCTGTCTCTCTCGTGCTGGGAGTGAACACAGAGGCATTTTACCTCCGCACTATACCCCCAGCACTATTCTATGTTCATTTGAAAACAGGGTCTCACTAAGTTGCTGAGGGCCTTTCTAAGTGGCTGAGGCTGGCTTCAAATCTGCGATCTTCCTGTCTCAGCCTCCCAAGTACTGAGAGCATAGGCTTGCTCCACCACACCTGGCTGAGTCTTGATTTTTCTTTTCTCGGGTTTTACATATCAAAGGGAATAAGAAGGGAAAATCTAAAGTTGGATGTTGTTACCACTAATCAACCTCAACCTCACACCTTGGAGACTTTCACTAATGTGATTAGGTTGAATATAAGTTACTGTTCTCTAAAAATGAGTAACAAGACTTGTCCATCCAGGACTGACTCTGGGGAGGACTGTGAATAATTTAATATTATAAGACAAAATGACATTCATATCTGTGTAAGTCCATATCTGGATAAATAGTCCTTGTAAGAAAGAAAGAATGCTTTTTTTTTTTTGAGGAACTAGGGATTGAAATCTGGGCTATACCCCCAGCCCGATTTTTTATTCTTTATTTTGAAACAAGGTCTCACTAAGTTGCGGAGGCCTCACTAAGTAGCTGAGGCTGGCCACAAACCCGGATCCTCCGGTTTCAGCCTCCCAAGTACTGGGATTACAAGCGTGTGCCACCACACCCGGCTGAAAGAACGCTTAAGACTAATAAAGTGCCTTTTGAACACTGTCATTGTTCATCATGATGCGATGTCCATGTTTACAAGACACCAAAATAATTTATTTATCAAACATTTATTTGGTGTAAAAGACTAAACTTATTAGTCAACATACAGGCAAAATTATATTATTTAAATATTGTTCTTTTCAATTATTTTGGTGATGTATAGTTTTGTCATGCAAATGTCTATACTTTTTAAACTTTGGGGAGAACCATAGGAATAATGAGTGCCAACATTATTATATACAAATAAAATAATGGGGATGGGGATGTAGCTCAGTTGGTCGAGCACCTGCCTAAAAAACCGTAACACGTGTGAGGCCCTGGGTTCCATCCTTAGCATTGCAAAAACACCTTCAAGAATCCCCGAAAGTTCACAGCCTCTTAAAAGACTTCATAATACAAGAAAGAAAAGGGGAGAGTTCCAAAACACTAATAAATATACTCTATTCATTTTGTATAACTTTAAGGTTGTACTCAGTATTAAACTCAAGCAAATAGAAATTTCTAGAACTCTATTTTCTGTTGCCACAAAAATCAAAACTGAATGATCATCAGTAGTTGCTAAATACGAGTATTTGTGATGGTTAAGGTACCTTGAGACGAAACTCGTGGGGTCAAGCAAACAGAAAGTAGCAGCAGCAGGCAGCTGGGAAGGATTTTCCACTCCATGTTTGTTTCCAGGTACGGCACCCTCACTGGAAATAAGAAAAAAGTGTCAGGGAACGGCTCTTTAAACTCACCGCTGAATGATGTGTGGCTTATGGAAATGTCTCAGTAACTTTCAAAATGCCATTCAATCATAAAACCATTCTGTTCTGGAAGCAAGACATTTAAAAGTAAGCAGCTTGAATTCTATAGAAAACATTTGACCACTATATTTCATCTTATGCAAAACAAGTCATCAAGTCACGTCCATCATATTATGGACTATTTAAATACTTTAGAAACCTTCAAAAGAGAAAACAGACCTAACACTCCGTTCAAAACACAGCATGTACTTACCGTGAGAGGTTTAAAGCCTATTTTGGAAAAACAAAATAACTAGCTTTGGTAAAATTTAACTTAATAAACAGTATAGAGTTATTATTCCAACTTTTCCTTAACTTTCAATATAAATTTATAGGCTTCCAACAGGTGCATTGCATGAAGAGAATCCTTTTCAAAACTTTCCAACTACTATCCTTATAAATCCTTTCCAAGCACCTTAAATGAAAACGTATTTAATTCCACAGAGCGAGCTAACTTTGACACTTACCGGTAAAAGGAGAGATGAATTTCTCCAAAGTCCTGGAAGTCTTATATATCAGTGCAAATACATTGGGATGAACCAATTAGTCCAAAGGTTAGACAAAATCAACAGTGACAACCTATGAAATCAAACTTTCCTCATTTATTGGAAGACAGCCCAGACGACTAGACTTAGGCAACATCTGGAAAACACTTCCATTAAGAAAAATGACTACTACAAAATAAATTTGGATTTATTGGCCAAAACACATTTCTAATTTCTAAGTGAAGTGAACAAATTGTTCTGAGATGGTAAATCACTCTGGCAGACTTTGACTAATATATCAAAGTAGTAACTTTAAAGCAGTCAAGTGCTGGTATCCTTCCTTTTTCTGTTTCTTTATTTTTTCTTTCTTTCCAGTTAAATCTAGCAACTAGTTTTGAAACTTATCTAGTGTTATCTTTGGGCATGCATAAGCTTTCTGAACTTATACCAATAAATCAAATGTACTGACCGGGTATGGTGGCACACACCTGTAATCCCAGTACTTGAGAGGCTGAGACAGGAGGACCATAGGTTAGAGGACAGCCTCAACAACATAGCAAAATTCTCAACAACCTTAGTGAGACACTGTTTCAAAAAATAAATAAATAAAAAGGGCTGGGGGTGTAGCACAGAGGTAGAATGGCCCCTGAGTTCAGTTCCCAGTACCACAAGAAAAGAAAAAGAAAAAAAATGTACATTTCTTTTGAGTGTTTTCAATTCCACTGAGCTCAGAAAACAGACTCTCAATTATCTGTAGGTAAATTATATATAATAATGGGTATTCTTGCTAAAACCTTTACCATGTAAAAACTATATTGATATTTGTGTGTGTGTGTGTGTGTGTGTGTTACTGAGGATTGAACCCAGGGGCATTCTACCTCTGAGTTGCATCCCCAGTCTCATTTTATTTATTTATTTTTTTTATTTTGAAACCGGATCTCACTAAGTTACAGAGGGTCTTGCTAAATTGCTAAAGCTGGCCATAAACCTGCAATCCTCCTGTCTCAGCCTCCCAAGTATTAGGATTACAAGCTTGCGCTGCCACACCTGGCTTATATTGATATTTCTCCTAGCTCCTTTATTTAAGACCAGCAGTGTTTGGAAAAGGTCTTTTTTTGTTTGTGTTTGTTTTTGTTTTGTGATGCCAGGAGACTGAACCCAGAGACACTCTAACTCCAAGCTACATCCCCAATCCTTTTTTATTTCTTATTTAGAAACAGGGTCTCCCTAAGTTGCTGAGATCCTTGCTAAATTGCTGAGGCTGGCTTCAAACCTGCGCTCCTCCTGTCTCAGCCTCCCAAATTCTAGGATTACAGCGTGTAGAAAAGGTCTTTTTAAGCCAGGCGTGGTGGTACACCCTTGTAATTCCAGTACTTGGGAGGCTGAGACCAGAGAATCCGGGTTCGCAGCCAGCCTCAGCTACCTAGTGAGGCCCTCCACAATTTAGCGAGACCCTGTTTCAAAATAAAAGAATAAAAAATAGGGCTGGGGGTGTAGCTCAGAGGTAGAATGCCCCTGGGTTCAATCCCTAGTACCGCGAAAAAAAGAAAAGAAAAGGTCTTTTTATAAGTTACTACTTCAGCTGGGCATGGTGGCACACGTTTGTAATCCCAGTACTTGGGAGGCTGAGACTGGAGGATCGCAGGTTCGTGGCCAGCCTCAGCTACTTAGTGAGGCCCTCAGCAACTTAGTGAGACCCTGTTTCAAAATACAAAATAAAGTGGGGCTGGGAGTGTAGCTCAGAGTTTAAATGCCCCTGGGTTCCATCCCCAGTACAACACCCCTCCCAAAAAAAGGTACTACTTCTTGGATTATAGGCGTGTGGAAAGGTCTTTTAAGTTACTCCTGTAGCTTCCTTGCCACTGTGAAAATGCGAACCCTCAACCTCACAGAGCTAAGTCAGCTCAAGGCTGGCCCCTCTTTGGTATGTTCTGTTCTGTTCAAATCTCACCACCAACGTAAGTTCTCGCTCATGTCCTAGCGCCTCCCTCTAACCTTCCCAGAGCAATCCAAATCACATCTGGAATGACAGGCCAAGAATTGTACTACATTTTATGGAAGTTATCTGTTCCTCTGTGTCTCACCTCCGACAGACTTTGATTTTCCTAAGGACAACCAATACCTATGTCTTAATTCTATTGCCAACAAATGTTCCTGTGCGTCACTAACACAGGCGTAGAGAAACAAAAGTGTTCTCACCTGGATTCTGCCCTGTACTAGGTGCTAGGTTTAATTATCACAAAATTCCCTGAAGCAAAATATAATTATCCACTTTTTTTTTTTTTTGCGGTACTGGGGATTGAACCCAGGGGCATTCTACCTCTGAGCTACACCCCCGACCCTATTTTTTATACTTTATTTTGAAACTGGGTCTCACGAAGTTGCAGAGGGCCTCACTAAGTAGCTGAGGCTGGCCGCGAACCCGGATCCTCTGGTCTCCGCCTCCCAAGTACTGGGATTACAAGCGTGCGCCACCACGTTGGCTCCCAGCCCTATTTTTCTTTCTTTCTTTCTTTCTTTCTTTCTTTCCTTCCTTCCTTCCTCCCTCCCTCCCTCCCTTCCTTCCTTCCTTCCTTCCTTCCTTTTCTTTTTTTTTTTGCGGTACCGGGGATTGAACCCAGGGGCGTTCTACTTCCACGCTACATCCCCGGGCCTAATTATTTTTGTGCTTTATTTTGAAACCGGGTCTCATGAAGTTGCGGAGGGCCTCACTAGGTAGAGAGAGAGAGAGAGACAGGGAGAGAGAGAGAGAGAGAGAGAGCTGAGGCTGGCCGCGAACCCGGATCCTCCGGTCTCTGCCTCCCAAAGTACTGAGATTACAAGCGTGTGCCACCACGCCCGGTGCTATTTTTTGTTCTTTATTTTGAAACGGGTCTCGCTAAGTTGCGGAGGGCCTCACTAAGTAGCTGAGGTTGGCCACGAACCTGGATCCTCCGGTCTCATCCTCCCAAGTACTGGGATTACAAGCGTGCGCCACCACACCCAGCACATTTTACAAATAAGAAGATGAAGACAAATAAATGAAGAATTTGTGACCCATCCAATGACCCATGAAGACTGGGAGCCAGAAGCAATATTTGAACTCACGTCTTGGCATTAAATTCCACCACATTTTCACTATGTTCAGCTCTCTTGATCAAAACCATTGCCTCAGTAAATAATCATTGTACTAACTTTTACTTCTTGATATTTATGTAGAGGTTTATGAAATTATAGCATGACCCTTGGCCCCGCACCCAGAGACCCCCCCAGTGCTGGGAATGTGGGGCGGGAGAGCCCTGGGCCCTGCCCCCGAAGAGCCCTGGCGCTGGGGACGCGGGGCAGGTGAGCCCCTGGCCCCGCCCCTAGAGACCCCCCCTCGGCACTGGGGATGCTGGGCGGGTGAGCCTTCACCCCGCCCCCAGAGAACCCCTCACCCCGGCCGGCACTGGGGATACGGGGAGGGGGAGCTCACGGCCCTGCCCCCGGAGACACCCCCTCCAGCACTGGGGATGTGGGGTGGGTGAGCTCTTGGCCCCGCTCCCAGAGAACTCCTCCCCCCAGCACTGGGGACACGGG
>PVJS01047167.1:0-15552 GCA_004027185.1 Glis glis
AAAAAAAAAAAAAAAAAAAACACAAACAACAACAAATGCTGGTGAGGATGTGTAGAAGTAGGAACTCTAATACACTGTTGGTGGGATTGCAAACTAGTACAAACACTTTGGAAAACAGTGTGGAGGATCCTCAGAAGAATGGGCCTGAACCTACCATAGGACCCAGCAATATCACTCCTGCGTATCTACCCCAAAGAATGGAAACCAAACTACCAGAGTAATGCATGTGTATCTATGTTTATAGCTGCACAATTCACAATTGCCAAACTATGGAACCATCGAGATGTCCATCAACAGATGAATGGATTACAAAACTATGGGATATGTACACAATGGAATTTTACGCAGCCATAAAGAAGAACAAAATTATGTCATTTGCAGGGAAATGGATGGAACTGGAGAACATTATGCTAAGTGAGATTAGTCAGTCACAATAAGTGAAAAAGTTGGATGTCTCCCTAATATGCAGAAGCTAGGGAGAAAATGGGACATAGGAGGGACTCCAGACAAAGGAGGAGAAACCTTAGATGAGTGAAGAAGGTGACCTGAGGGAGATGGGAGGGGGAAGACGGAAACACCTCAATGGTCATGATGTACATACACAAACTTATCAAAGTTAATCATTGTGCTGAGCAGGCGAAGGAGGGAAGGAGGAGGGAATAGGGCGGGAACGGGGGGAGGGCTAAGTGAGTGCTGCGTGCATGTATGCCTCTACCACCCTGAACTTCATCGAGATGTATGATTACAATGCACCAATAAAATAAAATAAAAATTTTATGGTCCATATCACCTGTTTATAAAATATTTAGCTACAAAATATCCTAATATTAAATTCACTGAGTTTGAAAGGGGAAGAAGAGGGGAGAAGATCTAGATATTTCTTGAAGGCTGTACTTTTGCAGGCTATGAACATGATAAGCAGCCTTTGTATGCCACAGTTAAAATCTCTCCCAGAGGGCCCTAAGAAGAATATTTATAGTACAACGCTGCACAGTTGGCTAAATGCATCATAATTTTTTTTCCTATTTTACCAAACTCAAAAGCTCATCTTTCTTACTTATCCTAGGAAAATCCCAGGATAGATTTTCTTTTGAGTTGTTCAAGAGGGATAAGTACTCTGTTGAGGCATTTCCATATTTGTAGAAAAGGGAAGTCACAAATTTCCAGTTCTTTCCCATATTTTTCATGAAGGTTTTATTCAAGCTCATGCTGATATTTTTTGTAGGAAAAATTCAAATTCATTGATAAAAATTGGTTTTTTAAGAAAATAAAATATTAAGTTCTTGCCGGGCATGTTGACACATGCCTATAATCCTGGTACTTGGGCCAGGCGTGGTGGCACACACTTGTAATCCCAGTACTTGGGAAGCTGAGACAGGAGGATCACAGGTTCAAAGACAGCCTCAGCAACTTAGTGAGGCCCTTAGCAACTTAGTGAGACCCTATTTCAAAATAAAGAATAAAATAGGACTGGGGGTATAGCTTGGAGGTAGAATGCCCCTGGGTTCAATCCCAGTACCACACACACACAAAAAGATAATCCCAGTACTTGGAAGGCTGAGACAGGAGGATTGCAGGTTCAAGGCCAGCCTCAGCAATTAAGAGAGACCCTGTTTCCAAATTTAAAAAAAATTAAAAAAAAAAGAGCTGGGGGTATAGCTTGGAAGTAGAATGTCTCTGAGCTCAATTCCCAGAATGAAAAAAGAACAACTTTTTTTTTGGTACTGGGGATTGAACCCAGGGGCATTCTACCTCCATGCTACACCCCAGCCCTATTTTATTTTTATTTGGAAACAGGGTCTCGCTAGGTTGATGAGAGTCCACTACTTGCTGAGGCTGTTCTTGAGCCTGTGATCCTCCTGTCTCAGCCTCCCAAGTACTGGGATTACAAGTGTGTGCCACCATGCCAGGCTGAAAAAAAAAATTAAAAAATGAAACTCTTATACTGAACTTTTCTGACTTATTTTTAAAGAAATTGACAAGAGCATATGGAGCGTTGCTTCAACACAAAACAAACTGATGTGTCATCACATTTTTAAAAAATAGAGTTTGCTATTCCTTGCTTCCTCCTTGACCATTTTAAATGTGTATATTTATAGGTTTGATGAAATAGATAGTTTGTATATCTTTATCCCATCAACTCTACATACTTAAGGAGATTTATAGGATCATCTGTAAGCGCATAGGGACTAAGATCACTCTCCATGCGACCCTTGATGTCCCATTAACTCTGTGTTCCCCTCTATAAACTGAGTAGATATGACCAACACGTGCGTCGAATGCTTTCCGAGAGGGAAAGAAGCAATTCTGCAGATTCACAAAACCAGTTCTCACCTCCAGAATCTCCCCAGTTTCTACAGAGAGAGAAAGAGACACTGGTCGAGAGGCCGGTCCATGGGGGAAGATTCCTCGTCCCAAAATAAACTCTTCCTGCTCAAGTTAGAGCCTTGGGCTTAAAGTATCAGCGTCCTGGAACCAGAACAATACAAACACGGGATAAGATTAATGAGACAGGAGCATTTGTTCGTGATGCGGTCATCGCTCTGTTAGGCCCGGCGGTGACACGCTGGGAATGCACTGAAGTTGGGGGATTCTAGTCCACCATAAAGGAAAGCTAGGTGCCATCTACTGGTGAAGAAACTGAAAGTAAGTCGCGCATTTCCATTCGCCCAACACTTCGTGTCTTTTCAGACAACGCAGTCTTCGGGAAGTGTTTGTCGTACATACAACTCATCATCCTGCGATCATGATAGATTGGAAAGGTTGGGCAAGCCATTCCCCTGCCGGATTGGATAACTTACATTTCCATTTCTGCAGATCTCCTCTGCAAAACTCTGTGCACATTGTGGTAAAGATCACATGGAAGAATGGTCACTGTGACCCTGTTGTAATTACTAAGAAAATGAGCTACCTGGGTGTGGTGGCACACACCCGTAATCCCAGTACTTGGGAGGCTGAGACAGGAGGATCACAGGTTTGAGGACGGCCTCAGCAATGCAGTGAGACTCTCAGCAACCTAGTGAGACCCTGTTTTCAAAACAAAAAAATTTTTAAAAGTCTGGGGGTGTCATTTGGAGGTATGATGCCTAGGTTTAATCCCCAGTACCACCCCCCAAAATTAGCCTAGTGTACAATAATGAGAATCTGATTAATATTAATTAATGTATGTAAATATTAATCAATTATCTGTTACACAATCAAATGTCACATACAAAGGAGACTATAACCTTCAAAAATTATGTAGAGTTATGCATATTGACAGGGAGCAATATATTCCAGATATATCAAGGGAAATAAGCAAGTTGCAGAATAGTATAATATGACGCCATTTTGTTACTAATAATACAACTATGAAAGATTGTACATTAAAGTAGCAACAGTTTTCATCTTTTTATACCATGTGCCATTTGTAATCAGAATAAAAGGAAACCAACAATGTAACATTTTATTATTTATATTTTACATATTTCTAAAATAAAAATGATTTACACTCCTTTTTCAAAACTTAGGTTTATATAGACGCATCCTCATCTGGGAATTTATTCTATGAAAAGCATTTGCAGAAGATGGCAAAGATAATTTAAAATTATGTAGGTAAAGATAAGATATTGAAAATTTATAGAAAACTTTAAAAGGTCCATGCAATATAGGAAATAAAAAAATCAAATCATCGGACATTCCATTACCCAAGCATTCAACGTTGTTGGCATATTTCATATTTCTTCTCTTTCTATGTTAGTTTCACAGTGTGCTATACATACATATATTCTGTGATGTTTTTCTGTGTTAGGGTAACTCTAGAAACTGCCCAGGTTTTTGGTTTTGGTTTTTGATTTTTGTTTTGTGTGTGGGGGGGAGGGTACTGGGGATCAAACCCAGAGCCTTGTGCATGCCAGGCCAGCACTCTACCGCTAAGCTGCATTCCCAGCCCCCCCTTTTTTTGTGGTCCTGGGGATTGAACCCAGAGGCATTCTACCTCTGAGCTACACCCCCAGTCCTATTTTAATTTTATTTTGAAACAGGGTCTCACTAGATTGATGAGAGTCTCACTAATTGCTGAGGCTGGCCTCAAACCTACAATCCTCCTGTCTTGGCCTCCCAAGTACTTAGATTACAGGCGTGCCCACGCTACCATGCCTCACTTAGAAACTGCCTAGTGTTAGCCAGGCATGGTGGCGCACGTTTGTAATCCCAGTGCTTTGGGAGGCGGAGACCGGAGGATCCGGGTTCACGGCCAGCCTCAGCTCTCTTTCTCTCTCTCCGCAACTTCGTGAGACCCGGTTTCAAAATAAAGTATAAAAAAAATAGGGCCGGGGGTGTAGCGCGGAGGTAGAATGCCCCTGGGTTCAATCCCTGGTACCGAAAAAAAAAAAAAAAGAAACTGCCTAGTGTTAAAGAAATATACTCTTCTTCATCTCCTATGCTGCACGTGGATGTGATTTAAAACAAAACCTTTGCCGTTTACCTTCCTGTCTGGCTCTTCCTCTGCGCTAGCCTTGTGTAAATACTGCTTACATGCTGTCTCTAAGGGCGAGGCTCTGCGTCTTCCAAAACAGAGACCAAGGAAACGGTTGGATTTCTTTCATGCTCAACTCAGCACAATAACTTGGCTGATGGAACAAACACAGTGCACAGTGGCACACGTGGCCTCGTGAAGAGAGTGCTGGTCAAAAATATCACCAATATTGCAAAACCCAACGCGCTTCTGCCATCAGATCCTCCAGTGAAAGGAAAGCAGACGGGAAGGTGGGCCCGATGTGATGGGAGTCCAAGTGCAGAACAGCGAGAGCCCCTAGACAAACATTTGGAAGAGGAGAGCTCCATAAGTCGGGCTTGTGTACTTTTCTCTTCCACGGACAGGGAGACTCCTAGTGGATTTGGAAAAGTAAAAGGAAGGGGTTTATGCAACTCTGAGTGTTAACAGAAACGTTCATTCAAGGGCCCAGCTTGTGGAAGAAGGGAACAGAGAACGAGCGGGGTGACACCGATGACAAGTCAGAGGCGTGTGGCTTTAACTACGCGGAGCTCTACTGTATTACACGCGGGGTTATTCTGGGACAGTCAGGAGAGCACTTGAACCCTGAGCAGACAGCCTCTCCAGGCCTTATCCTTGTGCAGATGGAAGTAAAGCGGCTCAAGGGCTCGGATCTGATCAAATGCCAAACCCCAACCAAGAGGCTCCTGAGCAGGGGTCTTCCGTTCCCTTGCTTTGCCTTTCTCCTCCAGAGCTGCATCATCCAAAACCCATGTTGAAGCCGGGCGTGGTGGCGCATGCTTGTAATCCCGGTACTTGGGAGGCTGAGACCGGAGGATCTGGGTTCGCGGCCAGCCTCAGCTACTTAGTGAGGCCTCCGCAACTTAGTGAGACCCTGTTTCAAAATAAAGAATAAAAAATAGGGCAGGGGGTGTAGCTCAGAGGTAGAATGCCCCTGGAAGTCCCCAGCATCGGCAGAAACAAAAACAAACAAAAAGCAAACAAACAAAAAAACCCCAAACCCATGTTGAGCCCCACTTTCCCCATAGTGTTTATAATGGTCAGCTGGAGAGAATAAGGGTTCCTGGGACTGATAACACGCTGAGTGGGCATCTGACTTAGCCGGTGATGGCTACAGTAAGGAAATCTTAATAACTTCGGTTACACTTGCTTTTAGCCAACGCTGTCCTCACTCTGGGTTCTGGTAGGAGTTGAGTTGAGAAAAAGGAAAAATGGGCTGGGCGTGGTGGTGCACGCCTGTAATCTCAATACTTGGGAGGCTCGCAGGTTCGAGACCAACCTCAGCAATTTAGTGAGCCTCTATTTCAAAATAATAATAATAATAATAATAATAATAATAATAAAGGGATGGGGGAGCCAGGCGTGGTGGCACACGCTTGTAATCCCAGTACTTGGGAGGCTGAGACAGGAGGATTGCAGGTTAATGGCCAGCTACTTAGTGAGTTCCTCCGCAACTTAGTGATACCCTGTTTCAAAATAAAGACTAAAAAATAGGACTGGGGGTGTAGCTCAGAGATAGAATGCCCCTGGGTTCAATCCCCAGTACCACACACACACAAAAAAAAAAAAAGAAGAAAAGGAAAGGAAAGGAAAAACGGCATTACCAAAACACATGCCCAAAGCTAGTTTTCCTTGCATTGAAGTGGAATATTTAAGAATATTTAAAAGCCGGGCGTGGTGGCTTGTAATCCCAGTACTTTGGAGGTAGAGACAGGAGGATCACAGGTTCGTGGCCAGCCTCAGCTACTTAGTGAGGCCCTCCACAACTTAGTGAGACCCTGTTTCAAAATAAAGAATAAAAAATAAATAGGGCTTGGGTTGTAGCTTGGAGGTAGAATGCCCCTGGGTTCAATTCCCAGTACTGCAAAAAAAAGAAAAAAATATATATATATTTAAGCTTTCAATTCTTTCCTATGTCAGATACAGGAGAATAAATTTTAAATGATAAGAAAGAGGAAGACCCTTTAAAAAAAAGAGAATAAACAAGCCACATAATAGTTAGCTGGATGAATGTCACAGTTAGTTGGGCGATATTAATATTCCTTTAAGTTCACCATTACTCAGTAGCCACTCCGGAAAACATCTCTGTGACAAATTAGGACATCAATCCCAAGCTTCGTCTTAGATTATCGCCAGTGCACTAGAGTCCTTCTTCCTCTCCTTTCACTGCCTGAACTTGACTAGGATCCCAGATGAACAAGAATCTTTCATCTCAGCAGCAGACGTCCGGAGCGGTTATAAATATCGGCTCAAACGGCCTCACTGGGGGGGTGAGGTTCTAGCTTCTAATATATGAAGTGCTAATGGGTTCAGTGGCTACCTGGCCAAAAGTCTATGCTGCTCCCTTTGCATATAATTTATTACAACTGTGTTATCTGAGTGCGTAATGACTCAGATAATACAACTGTGATGAAACTCCTCCAGCCCCTTCACTTTTTTCCCCCCACTCCTTTCAGATTTAATTATAATGCTCAAATAGTCTGTTGTCAAAATGTTTTATATGAGAAGGAAACCACTCTCAACTCTCCATGTCAGGGTTCATGGAATAATATTACTGGCACAATAATTTATTCAGTACAACGATGCAAGTATGTGTGTTAGATATTATTATTTTCTTCATTTTACAGATGAAGAAACTCAGGAATAAAGGTTGAAGTCCTTTCCCCAAGGTCTCACAGTAAAATAGGTGATGGGGAGATGTGTCTTTATTAATTAATTAATTTATTTATTGGTACTGGGAATTAAACCCAGGTGCTTTCTACCTCTGAGCTAACCCCCAGCCCTATTTTTTTTAATTTGGAAACAGGGTCTCACTAAGTTGTGGAGGGCCTCACTAAGTAGCTGAGGCTGGCTGCGAACCTGCCATCCTCCTGTCTCAGCCTCCCAAGTACTGGGATTACAAGTATGTGTCACCACGCCTGGCTGAGATGTGACTTCAGATCATCAGGCTCTATACCTATATCCTGAACCTTGGAGAAAATATAAGCCAGTTGTCACCCTGAGTCTCTCATCTTATCTCCCACTACCCAAAATAAGCTTATTCATTGTGTGTGTGTGTGTGTGTGTGTGTGTGTGTGTGTGTGATACTGGGGTTGAACCCAGGGGCATTCTACCTCTGAGCTTTACCCTCAGCCATTTTTTTGTTTTGTTTTGAAACAGGGGTTCACACGGTTGCTGAGAGTCTTGATACATTGCTGGAGCTGTCCTCGAACCTGTGACTCTCCTGTCTCAGTTTCCCACATACTGGGATTACAGGTGTGTGCTGCCACACCCCGCCATGCTTCTTCATTTTGAGCAAAATCCAACCATGTGTTTGTTTCCAATTTGATTCTTCAACAATTCATTTTCACACATGACCCTTGAAAATCTAGAGTGTCACCTTTTCCAAAGACATCCAGCCTACGGCTTATGGATATAATTCAGTTAGCCACTGCGCAAATTCTACCATATGAGCAACATTCAATAGACCCATGGCCAAGATGATATTTTAAGTTACACTCGAATTCTGGAGTCACCCCTTCCTTCTCTCTGCCCTGGCAAATCCACCTGCTGTTCCTCCTTTCACGTGTCTTTCCACTCCTAACTTGTTGTCTCCTCTTACATTTGAATCTGACACGTTCTTTCCTATGTTTGCCAAGCATCCTTGTGATAGGACCAAAAGTCATGTGATAGTAGCCACAACTTTACTTTCCTCTCTGGTCTGCCAAAGGGAATTCTCCTTTCTCCCAAAGCCCGAAAGAGGAAGGAGTATTGTTTATGGAAAATAAGCTAGTTGAATCCTAAAAAAGAAAGTTGGGGACAGAAGTAGCAGGAGTTGGAAGGGGAAGAAAGTCTTCCAGGGTTGGATATTAGAGGGAGATCTGGGGGTGCTGGAGAAAGGATGGCAACTGAAAAATGCCAAGGAAGCGGATTAGACAAGGGAGGATTTTTTTTTTTTTTTTTTTTTTTGCGGTACCGGGATTGACCGCAGGGGCGTTCTACCTCCGCGCTACGCCCCTGTCCCTATTTTTTATACTTTATTTTGAAACCAGGTCTCACAAAGTTGCGGAGGGCCTCACTAAGGAGAGAGAGAGAGAGTCCACCTCCCAGAGTACTGGGATTACAAGCGTGCGCCACCACGCCCAGCGACAAGGGAGGATTTTAATAATCGTTGCTGTGAAATATGCATTTGGATTCTCTCAAATATTCTTCGAGTGATACAAGTAGAGAGCAAAAGTCTTCTAAAAATTGTGTTGGCTATTGATTTTTGCTTGCTTATGTATGTATGTATGTATGTATGTATGTGTATTTATTTATTTATTTACTTATTTATTTATTTATTTATTTATTTATTTATCGGTGCTGGGAATTGAACCCAGGGGCATTCTACCTCCAAGCTACATCCCCCAGCCCTATCTTTAATTTGGAATCAGGGTATCTTTAAGTTGCTGATAGCCTCACTAAGTGGCTGAGGCTGGCTTCAAACCTGCAATCATGTCTCAGCCTCCCAAGTACGGGGATTACAGGCGTGTGCCACCATGCCTGGCTGATTTTTGCTTCTTTAAATGCAACTCTGTGCAGAGACTGGTATATATGAAACCTCCCCCTTCTGGATTTATTAGTGTTACATCCTTGTCTATCTCCCCATCCTTAGGCAAAAACCATGGAGACGATCAATGAGAGCAGCCTGGGAGTATTCGAGGAAGTCGGTGTGACTGGAGTGTAATGGGTGGCAGAGAGAGTTGTACACGGTGAGATGGAAATGAGGATTGGGGTTAGATCATGCAGGTCAGGAAAGATTTGGAGTCTGTTGTAAGTATAAGCAAAAATCTTTAGAAGGTTTAAGCAGAAGAAGGGCAAGGAGGCATATACCTGTAATCCCAATACTTGGGTGGCTAAGACAAGAAGATCAAAGGTTTGAGGACAGCCTCAGCAATGTGGCAAGACCCTCAGCAATCTAGTGGGACCTTGTTCCAAAACAAAAAATAAAAAGGGCTAGGGGTGTAGCTTAGAGGTAGAATGCCCCTGGGTTCAATCCCCAGTACCAAAAAACAAAACAAAACAAAAAAGGTCTAAGTAGAGGAGTAATATTACTGGCTGAATGCTGTGTTCCCCCCAAACTCATATGTTAAAATCCCATCCCCCTGGTGGTGGCATTAGGAAAGGGGCCTTTGGGAGGTAATTAGGTCATGAAGGTGGGGCCTTCATGAATAGGATTAGTGCCTTTATCTGAGTAGACACAGAGCTTGCTCTCCCTCTACTCTGCCATGTGAGATACTGCGAGAAGTCAGTCATCTGTGAGCCAGGAAGCCGGCCCTCACCAGACACCGGACGAGCCAGATGCCTTTATCTTGGGCTTTCCAGCCTCCAGAACCATGAAACATAAATGTTTGTTGTTTAGAATACCAGTCTGTGGAAATTTGTCATAACAGCCCAAATTCACAGAGAGAAGAATGGTTCATTTTATTTTCAAGAGTTTCTGGTTGCTGTGAGGAGCCTGGATTTGGGGTGTGGGGGTGCAGCAGGATGGTGGGGATCAGTCGAGAGGCTTTGACATCAGTCTAGTTGCCTCGGGCGATGCTGGTGGCAAGGGGACTGAGAGTTGTGTACAGATTTGGGGTATGCCTTAGAGACCAGAGTTGGCAGGACTTGTTGATGAATTAATATAGGGACATTAAGGGAAAAGGAGAAACCAAGGCAGTTTCATAGATTTTTAGGTAGAGCCTCTGGGTATGCAATATTGTCATTTATTGAGATGGGGGAGAGAGAGGAGCAGGTTTGAAAAAAAAGGCCAAATGTTCTGTCTCGGCTATGCTTTCTGAGATGCCTGTCCCAGACAAGCAACTGGATATGTTAGTCTAGAGCTCATTCAGAGACGAGTTCAGGGCTGGAGATACTGACTGAGAAATCATCTATAAAGAAGGGCGTGGTGGCGCACGCCTGTAATCCCAGTACTTGGGAGGCTGAGACAGGAGGATCGCAGGTTCGAGGCCAGCTCCAGTAACTTAGCAAGATCCTGTTTCAAAAAAAAAAAAAAATAGGACTGGGGGTGTAGCTTAGAAGTAGAATGCCCCTGGGTTCAATCCCCAGTATCACATGAAAGAAAGTAAGAAAGAAGAAAGAAAGAAAGAAAGAAAGAGGGGGGGGGAGGAAAGAAAGAAGGAAGGAAGAGAGGAAGGGAAGAAGAAAAGAAAGAAATCATTGGAATGCTGATTGAGCTGTGGGCTCAGATAAGATGTGTCATGGAAATTAAGTTACTCCAGAAGAGAGCAGGTGAGGGAAAAAATTCTTAAGACTTTCTAAATTTACAAGTGGACTAGAGGAGAAAGAGCTCGAGCACTGAGAAATAGAAGCTTGTGAGCTAAAAAGAAAATAAGTACAGACAGGCGCAGTGGCACACACCTGTAATTCCAGCCATTTGGGAGGCTGAGACAGAAGGTTCGCAATCAAGGCCAGCTTGGGCAAGTCAGAGAGACCTGTCTCCAAGAGGGCAGGGGATAGCTCAGTGGCAGAGTACCTCTGGGTTCAATCCCAGTATCAGAAAGAAAAAGAAAACCAAGTAGAGTGCATGGGTGCTGAAGAGAAGAAATGTTTTAAAGGAAGGAGGTCAAGATGCCAAATCCTGTTGAGAGATGAAGCAAAATGACTCCTGCATTGGGCAGGATAGAAGTCATTGGTGGCCTTAATGAGTATCAGTGGAAAGGAGGAGAGGAAACCAAACTACAGCGGGTTGAGGAGAGACGTGGGGCTGAGGGAGCGCAGGCAGGGCTACAGATGACTCCGGAAGCCGGCACAGCTCGTAAGGGACCCAGAGAACGGGAGAAGCTTGGAGACAATGTGGGCTCAAGACAGGGCTTTCTTTCTTTCTTTCTTTCTTTCTTTCTTTCTTTCTTTCTTTCTTTCTTCCTTCCTTCCTTCCTTCCTTCCTTCCTTCCTTCCTTCCTTCCTTTCCTTCTTTCTTTCTTCTTTCCTCTTTCTTTCCCTTCCTTCTCTTCCTTCCTTCCTCTCTCTCTCTCTTTCCTTCCTTTCTTTTTTTTTGGTACTGGGGATTGAACCCAGGAGTATTCTACCTCTGAGCAACACACCCCCAGCCCTTTATATATATATTTTTTAATGTTGAAATAGGGTCTCACTAAGTTGTTGAGGCTGACCTCAAACCTGAAACCCTCCTGTCTCAGCCTCCCAAAGTACTGGGATTATAGGTGTGTACTAACACACCCGGTTTTGTTTTTTTTCAACATAGGAGTACTAGAACATGTTTTCATGCTAGTGAGATTGATCCACAGCTTTTTTAAATCCTCACAATAAACTCCTGATAAAGATATCTTTATCATCTTTATTTTACAGATGAGGAAACTGGATGAGGGAGACTGTTTCCCCCAAAGTTCATTCTGCTGATAAATGGCAGAGCCATGGTTCAGCAGAAATTTATATATATATTTAGACTTGGAATATATAAAAATTATTTTATATATAATATATATATTTACTTTACATATATTATATATAAAATATACATATATTTAGACTTATAATATATATATATATATATATTTTTTTTTTTTTTTTGCAGTACTGGGGATTGAACCCAGGGGCATTCTACCTCTGAGCTATACCCCTAGCCCTATTTTATTCTTTATTTTGAAACAGGGTCTCCTTAAGTTGCGAGGGCCTCACTAAGTAGCTGAGGCTGGCCGTGAACCTGCAATACTCCTGTTACAACCTCCCAAGTACTGGGATTACAAGCGTGTGCCACCACAGCCAGCCTAAATATTAATATTAATGCTGCTATCATGGAATTGGGTCCGTTATCCTGAGAGTGAGTTGTTATCACACCAAGTTCATCCCCTCTCGCGCCTTTGCTCTCAGTCTCTCTTGCTGTCCCCCTTCCACCATGAGACAATGCAGCCTGGAAACCTCCCCGTGTCCGACGCCAGGCTCTTCTACTTCCCAGCCTCTAGACCCATGAACCCGGCAAACTTCTGTTCATTGTACACGATACAGCCTCAGGCTGTCTTAGCATTCTCACCGCGATAATCCAGAGACCTGACCATGTAACTTAAAGGAGGGAAAATTTATCCGCTCACGGTTTCCTTGGGGATTCAGGGTTCAGTCCATGTGAGGTCGGGGATTGTGGATCTCAGGGCATGGCAGCAGGGAGCGGAGAGAGGGAGAGTGCAAGGCTTCATTTTCACATGATGGAGGCTGGAAACAAGAGAGGGAAAGCAAGCACGGGGAGAAGGAACCATATATAATCTCCAAGGCTGAACCCCCAGGGATCCACCCCCTCCAGCAACACCCTACCTTCCTAGGTTACCACCCAGATAAATCCATTGCAAGCCTCATGACTTAAGTATATGTGATAGTTGGTCTGGTTTGTCAACTTGACCCACCTAAGATCATGTGACTTTGGTTGTGTAACAGCAGACTGAACCGGAAGTCCTGCCTTAAATGTGGGCAGCAGGGTTCTGATAGGTGCAGGACTTAGATAAAAGAAGGAGAAAGCTGCATAGAGGGAGCCTCGACTCTTCCTGAAGAAAATGCATCTGTTCTCGTCTGAGATCGTCGGTCTCCAACTTTACCGGTTCCTTGAAGAGCTTCTTGATCTTCTGCTCTCGTCTGAGATCGTCGGCTTCCAGCCTTCGAGCTGAAACTTCACCATCATTTCTCCGAAGAGCTTCCTGATCTTCACATCTTGGACTGGACTGAATTGGTGGTTGCTTCAATCCTGGGGCTCCAGCTCTTAGAACGCCCGACCAGCTACTGATTCCTCTGATTCTTCACGTGCAGTCGAAACTCAGGACTACATTGTGAGCTGATCTAATAAACCCCTTTTTCATATACTCATTCTGTGAATTCTGTTGATCTAGTGAACCCTGACCAATACAGTATATTGACCCTGAGCATTAATACATGAGCTCTGTAGGGGATTCTATACCCAGCCATGACACAGGCACTCTGTTATAGGAGCAGGAAATGGACAAAGACTGCGTGGTGGATGCTCTGGTGGAGGAACTGACCCTGGGCTATGCACAGCAGACAGTGATTCCTCCTTCCATGGATGGGAAGAGGAAGAGAAGACGATCAAGGAAGGTTTGAAGGCGACTGGAGGGGGTGGAGGACATTCGTGACAGAGAAAGCAGCTCAGGGAAGACATGGGGGCACATATGGCGCCATGCCTAGGGATTGGCAACGAGGCTGATAGGACTGCAGTAAGGGTACACGCCAGGTATAGAGACTGACGAGGAAGCTGAGAAGGTTCTGAGGGGCCTCATCTGCTCTGCTAAAGACCCGGGGATTCTCTTTTGGTTTTTTGCACCCAGGCTTATATCGTTTTCCTACATAGGTTACACAGGGGCTGTATGTTCCCTGCCCTCAGATCTCCATCTCCGTGAATTTGCTCCAAATGCCTCAGCCAGCCTGGGCCTTGGTCCTTCCGGAAAGACATCCTAGAAGACTCTGTGTTTTGGTAAGGCCGCAATGCCGGCCACATGTGATGAGTAGCCTGGGCACTGTGAGGATGTTCTGGGAAATACGTGTGGGTGCGTGTCGGTACATACGGACCGGAGCACCAGGGCAGACATAATAAATACTTGGACCAAGGGCACCGCAAAACATGTCTCTTTACTGTCCGAGTGGACTCTACATGATTTTGTTTCTTAGATTTGATTTCAATATCATATATCCACTTACTGTATAGTTAAAGAACTTTATAGATAAAATTAAAGAGATGATTCAATGTTAAAATACCAATGACTGGCATTAACAAAACTGCATGACTTTTTTATTTCAATCATTGTGTAATTTTTACATCATTGAGATCAGACCCACGTGTCCTAGTCTATTTTCTGCTTTAACAATATCTCCTCGAGTGTCCTACTCATTCACTCATTCATTTTATGTTATAAAGTCATAGTAGTCATACATGATCTCATTTAATCCTCAGAGCGAATCTATGAGCTAGATACTATTACTATCCCCATTTCTAGATGAAGAAACTAAAGGTCAGAGATGTTAAGTAACATGCTTACTATCACACGACCAGAAATTGTAGAGCCAGAACTCAACCTATACCCAATAGATACCTTGTTCTTCCCTTTGCCATTCGATTGCACTATTACTTAGTACATAATGGTTTACCTAACTACTTCCTAATTTTTGACCATGTGGGTTTTCTGTAGCACTGTGGGAAAAACAGCTGTACTTTTTTTTTTTTGTGTGGTACCGGGGATTGAACCCAGGGGCGTTCTACCTCCGCGATACACCCCCGGCCCTATTTTTTTTTTATACTTTATTTTGAAACCGGGTCTCACGAAGTTGCGGAGGGCCTCACTAGGTAGAGAGAGAGAGAGAGAGAGAGAGAGAGAGAGAGAGAGATAGGGAGAGAGAGAACGAGAGAGCTGAGGCTGGCCGTGAACCCGGATCCTCCGGTCTCCGCCTCCCAAAGTACTGGGATTACAAGCGTGCGCCACCACGCCCGGCTAAGCTGTACGTTTTGTTGGTGGTACTGGGGAGTGAACCCCGGGCCTCGCATATACTAGGCAAGCACTGAACTACACCCCCAGCCCGTTTTGTTTTCTTTTGAAACAGGGGCTCACCAAGTTGCCCAGGCTGGCCTCAAATTTTGGGTCCTCCTGCCTCACCTCCCAAATAGCTGAGATTACAGGTGTGGACCGCCACACCTGGCACATTCGTACCATTTTCCATAGGAAGGGAGTCATGGAGAGGATATGTAGCCATGTCTTTGGGCCATGTTCCCAAAGTCAGTATAAACTATGCCGGGACCCTTGTTACTGATGATCCATCCCACAGGGATTCCACTAACTCACAAGGTCCCCAATTATCTGTCAACATCCCAGCTGCTCAATAGTCCTGCCAGCACTGAGGGATTTTGTTCAAACCTCAAAAGAAATACCTGCTGGCCGGGCATGGTGGCGCACGCTTGTAATCCCAGTACTTTGGGAGGCGGAGACTGGAGGATCCGGGTTCGCGGCCAGCCTCACCTCTCTCTCTCTCTCTCTCTCCCTGTCTCTCTCTCTCTCTCTCTCTCTCTCTCTCTCTCTCCCTCTCTCTCTCTC
>PVJS01047168.1:0-15552 GCA_004027185.1 Glis glis
AAAAAAAAAAAGAAAAAAAAAAAAAACCCAAACGCTGGGCGTGGTGGCACACACTTGTAATCCCAGTACTTTGGGAGGCAGAAACCAGAGGATCCGGGTTAGCGGCCAGCCTCAGCTCGCTCTCTCTCTCTCTCTCTCTCTACTTAGTGAGGCCCTCCGCAACTTCATGAGACCCGGTTTCAAAATAAAGTATAAAAAATAGGGCCGGGGGTGTAGCGCGGAGGTAGAACGCCCCTGGGTTCAATCCCTGGTACCGCAAAAAGAAAAAAAACCCAATCAAAAACTGGGCAAGTGAACTAAACAGGCACTTCACAAAAGAAGAAATACAAATGGCCAGTAAATGTATGAAAAAAATGTTTAACATCATTAGCAATCAGAGAGATGCAAATCAAAAATACCCTGAGATTTCACCTAACCCCAATTAGAATGGCAATCATTAAAAACACAAACAATAACAAATGCTGGTGAAGATGTGGAGAAGTAGGAACTCTAATACACTGTTGGTGGGATTGCAAATTGGTGCAACCACTTTGGAAAACAGTGTGGAGGATCCTCAGAAGACTGGGAATGAACCTACCATATGACCCAGCAATATCACTTCTAGGTATCTACCCAAAAATAATGGAAACCAAATTACCAGACTAATGCATGCATATCTATGTGTATAGCTGCACAATTCACAATTGACAAACTATGGAACCAACCAAGATGTCCATCAACAGATGAATTGATTACAAAACTATGGGATATGTACACAATGGAATTTTACACAGCCATAAAGAAGAACAAAATTACATCGTTTGCAGGGAAATGAATGGAATCAGAGAATATTGTGCTTAGTGAGATTAGTCAGTCACAAAAAGTGAAAAGTCAGATCCTCTCCCTAATATGCAGAAGTTAAGGCATAGGAGGGACCCCAGACAAAGACAGAGAAAACCTCAGATGAGTAAAAAAGGCGACCTAACTGAGGGAGATGGGAGAGGGGAAGAGGGAAACACCCTAATGCACAGGATGTACAGGATGCACCCTAATGTACATACACAAACTTATCAAAGTCAACATGCTGAGCATGAGAAGAAGGGAAGGGGGAGGGAAGGGGGTGGGAATTGGGGGAGGGCTAATTGACCGATGCGTGCATGTATACTTCTACCGCCCTGAAACCCATCAAGATGTATGATTATAATGCACCAATAAATAAAATAAAATAAAAAAGAACATACTGCTGATAATTACCACAGCGACTATTATTTTAATAAAAATAAACACTAGAATGTTAACTGCTAATATCCATTGAGCTCTCGCTGTATGCAGCTCTTGTGCTAAGCACTTATCCTGCATCAGCTCATTTCATTGAACTCCCATAATACTCCTATGTGGGAGGAACTATTAGTATGAGTAGTGTGAGTTTCTGAGAAGCCAAGAGATGCACCTGAATCTACATGGCTCTTACCTGATGGAGTCTCTACAACTAATAAACATCACAGAGCAACGTGACCAGCGCTGCCATAGTGGGTTCAAAAAGCAGTGAGACATTAACATGAAGGAGAAAATGGTCTCTCTCTGTGAAACTGGCAAGGCTCTTCACAGAGGGATGGAAGGGACCTTACCTGACAGAGAAAAATTGATTGCAAGATTAGATTAACTTAGAAAGTAATAAAGAAGAAATTTTCAAAAATGCCATTGTCACTAATTACATCACAATGAAGGAAAATACCTGGGTTTCATCAGGCTATAATTTAATGCTGATGATGCATCCTTTTTTTGCCACATACACACACACACACTCACACACACAATACCCACTTCATGGTTTCAATTCTTGCTTCATTTCCTCCTTTATGCTAAGTGATGCCATCTGTATTCTGTGACGGGGTTCACGAGTTCTTTCTCAGCCTTCCACCTGCCTTCCGCTGCTTTCCGGCTTATATATTTGTAAATCACGTGGTTATTTTCTGGAGGAAGTACTTGAGTGTCCTTTATTTTTAAAATGTTCTAGAATAGATTGGGGGAAATCCCTTCACTTTCTAGGAACACTGGCAGCCTTGGGTAACTGGTCCCTCATTTAAGTTCTATGTTTGACTTACATCCGGTCACGTATTTTGCAGTTAGGACATATGGAAATGGGATGTTTTGCCGCTTGGGACTCATTCCCCTTCCATGTTCCATTTTTCTTGGGAAGCCAGTTCTCTGCCAATCCCAGCCCAAGGGCTGGAGAGGGCTTACTTGCTCCAGGTCTGATCGCTCAAGGTCACAGTCATGATCCAAGCTGGGCTGATGAGCAGCAGCCTTGGGACTTACACTGGTCCTCTTGGGAAAAAGGCACATGATTCCCATCTTTGGTAACCAAGTTGGTGGCATATAAGCTTGGTATCAGAAGTACCCCTCTTTACCATCACTGAAAATGAGGCTCACCGTGGTGCCAGCATTTCTGCTCAGGTGACTTAGTGCCCTTCATGGATTTCCCCTGCCCACACCTGAGCCTAGTAGCACCACTGCAACTGGACGCTGGCAGAGGAGCCCCTGATGGGACACACACTGACCGCCCTGATGCCTTTACTTAAGGGGTCGCTGCTGTTGGCCATGGTGGAACATGCCTATAATCCCAGTCCTTGGGAGGCTGAGACAGGAAGATCACAGGTTTGAGGCCAGCCTCAGCAACTTAGTGAGACCCTATTTCAAAATAAAAAGGGCTGGGGGTGTAGCTCAGAATGCCCCTGAGTTCAATCCCTAGTACACACACACACACACACACACACACACACACACACACACACAAAGATGATCCCCAAATCCTGGATGGGACCCCATAACCCTTCCAACTACTTAAAAATTGCTTTTTAGCTTAGTGTTAGATTTTGCTCCCAACTCTTCCCTTGTCCCCTACCAAGACCTGTCAGCCTCATGGCTGAAATGCGACCTCATGTCCCAGCATGTATATCTGTACAGTGCATCTGGAACCCTCCCAGAGCCAATAGCAGCCCCTCTATCACCGGGGAGATATCATCTTACAGTCAGAGACCTTTAGACTTTCCACCGAGGCCTCAGGTGCTGCATACACAGGGAGGGATATTTTCTGCCTGGATATCCGTGGCCTTGACACCAAGTGTATCTGAGACTGCTTGTTGCTCAAGCCAGCTCCAGGCCCTGGGAGAGCAAGCTGGGATGACTAAATGAGTCTATAGCAGCACACAACAAGGCTGATCATTATATGCGATGGCCTGACCATTTCTCAGAGCTGATTAGATAGTGTCATGCCTAACATTATGATCTTCTGGGATGATACCCTGGTTTGATCCAGTTCATCTACAGTTGTTGAAAATCATGGTTGCAGGTGACCCACTGTGACATTTCTGGGCCCCATTCTGTTTAGCCAGATCACTCACAATATTAGCATACCTAGAAGGACCCCTCCCCAGTCTATTTAAAATCTTCTAGTCTTACTGGGCTACTTACAAAAATATCATAGCAGCCAGGTGCAGTGGTGCATGCCTGTTATCCCGGTACTTGGGAGGCTGAAACAGTAGGACCACAGGTTCAAAGCCAGCACATGGTAACTTAGTGAGACCCTGTTTCAAAATAAAAAATAAAAAGGGTTGGGGGTGTAGCTCAGTGGTAGAACACCCCTGTGTTCAACCTCCAGTACCACAATTTTTTAAAAAAAGTATCATAGAGATATTTCTGATACTATACCACCTTTTCTGCTAGGAATCAGTCACAAGACCAAAGACTGTTCAAGTTTCCTAGCAATGCTTTATTTGTGGACAAATTGCAAAATAGCCACAGTGAAACCAAAGTTTCAAGCATAACTCAGTTCTGGGGACTGAGAATGTAATTTGTCATGGAAATAGTGTCACAGACTGTAACAAGGGCCTCAGGCTAAGTCACAAGTGCCTAAAGTAATTATGATGCCAGGACACTATTTTAATAACTGTTTCAGCCACTACATAGGATACAGCTTCTACAGGAAAGCCCCAGTTGCATTCCAAGCTCCAACTCAGGGTTCTAGGAACACATTTCCAAGCTCCCACGTGCATCTTGGCAACGTGAGAGTTACCTCTTTCGACCAAGGGTTCATTCATCCCCACAGATATTTTTTGAGTATCTATTTTGTGCCAGCCATTGCTTTAGGTACTGAAGATCCATCAGTGGAGAAAAGTCACCCCCAGGTGTCCTGAAATGGGGACACAAAGTAAGCTGCCACCGTACTGGCCAGCATAATAGAGGAAGGGCCATTCTACTCTTTGTTCCAAAGTGGCTCACAAAGGAAATTTTTATTTTCACCCTAAAATGCAGACTCTCAAAATATGTTTTCTAGCTTAATGGTGTTTAGATCTAACCTTCACTTTGCATTTCATTTTTTCATATTTAGCCATTGACTCTCAAGTCAACAAGAAGCAAATTATCAAGTAACTGCACACCCTGTGGCAAGACTCACTGTAGGTGGAGTCTACATATTTGCTTCACTCTTTAATACCTCTCATTTATTCACCCAGAGCTCCCAAAATGTTCCAAAATTTGAAAAGAAATGTGCTAATTTTCAAGGGCTCATTGTTTCTCGTAAAGTGCATTCATAGGGGTTTTGCCCCTGTCTAGTTGTTTTTGTGTTGAGGACATGGGGAATAATTTTCCCTTACAGAGAGAAAAGCGTCAAACTCCAAGAGCAGTAAATCTCATTACACTTTATACCTTTTCCCTCTTAGTAGGCTGATTTATCTGGATTAAAACTTGCATTAAGCTTTTTTGTTTGTTTTAAAAAGGTTCACAATAAAAACCAGTGACTTCAGTACGTCATCTTTAGATTATGAGCTTTCTTGAGACAGGAAATATCCTTGGTTCTGTTGAAGTGGACATGGTGAAAGTTAGAAAAGAAGTCATTTTAAAAACTCTAACAGTTACGCATATATTGCTCAAAAACTGGCTTTCGCCGGGCGTGGTGGCACACGCTTGTAATCCCAGTACTTTGGGAGGCGGAGACCGGAGGATCCAGGTTCTCGGCCAGCCTCAGCTCTTTCTCTCTGTCTCTCTCCCTGTCTCTCTCTCTCTCCCCTTAGTGAGGCCCTCTGCAACTTCGTGAGACCCGGTTTCAAAATAAAGTATTAAAAAAAAAATAGGGCCGGGGGTGTAGTGCGGAGGTAGAATGCCCCTGCGTTCAATCCCCAGTACCAAAAAAAAAAAAAAAAAACCTGGCTTTCACTATTGACCTGATACTAACAAAAGCAAAGCAATTCTCGTTTAAAAAAAAAGTTGTGTGTGGAATACATTTAAGATCATAAGAGGGGATAATTATATTTGTTGTATTTGGCAATAATAAATTATACATGACTTACACATATGTGAAGGATTTAAAAAATCATTTTCTATAAGTAAGTGTGTGTGTGTGTGTGTGTGTGTGTGTGTGTGTGTGTGTATGTGTGTGTGTGTGTGTATTACCAGGGATTAAACCAAGGGGCATTCTACCTCTGAACTATAGCCCCAGTCCTATTTTATTTTTTATTTCGAAGCAGGGTCTCACTAAATTGCTGAGGCTGACCTCAATCCTGCAATCCTCCTATCTCTGCCTCCCAAGTACTGGGATTACAGGTGTGTACTGCCACACTCAGCTCCTTCTCCATAACTTTTAGTCCCATGGAGAACGACTTCCCAAAGACCACTGGAATGGATTAAGATACTCGGTGTTTGTAAACAGCATCCCTCTGTCCTCCCTGGAGTGAGAATAGCTTTGTTCCAAACCCCAGGCCAGAAACCTGAGACCAGGCACCAGACCATGGCACCAGAATCCAATCCCATCACTCTGGCCCCTGGTGCCAAATATCTAGAGAAAAGTGGACAGTGGCTGGGCCTCCTCTCCTTCTTTCCCCTTCTCCATGGGGATAGAATATAGAAGTGGGGCCAGAGAGGGGAGAAATGAACAGTGTTCCCCTGGCCCTGTGGAGTCTGAACTTGGAGAACAGGAGTCCAGCATCTGCCAGGAGACAGCAGCTCAACCTCAAGCAGCCTTCATCCTGGAGAACCCTCATGTCGTCTTCAAAGGCAAGAGGTCACCTTTTCTGGACAGAAGGGCTTGCACTTAGCTTGACTCCTTGCTCTGCTGCTTTCTAGCTGTGTGACTTTGGTCAAGCCACTCATTCATAAAAGTTAGAATAATACAAATTCTACCACTTAAGCCGGGCGTGGTGGCGCACGCTTGTAATCCCAGTACTTTGGGAGGCGGAGACCGGAGGATCCGGGTTCGCGGCCAGCCTCAGCTCTCTCTCTTTCTCTCACTCCCTGTCTCTCTCTCTCTCTACTTAGTGAGGCCCTCCACAACTTCGTGAGACCCAGTTTCAAAATAAAGTATAACAAAATAGGGCCAGGGGTGTAGCGCGGAGGTAGAACACCCCTGGGTTCAATCCCCGGTACCGCAAAAAAAAAAAAATTCTACCACTTAGGGATGAGGACTAAGTAAGTTAACATTTGTACAGCATAACAGAGGCACCATGTCTGGCACACAGTAAGCAAGTCTCAATGGTAGCTACTGTTCTGAAGGATGACTTGGATTTTACATACGTGACTTACCAAGCCTCTACTTTCTTCCTCAGGTTGGAGATGATACTTTTCCTTTTAAGCTGAAGAGATCCAGGGCTTTATCAGATTACTAGCAATACCCTGTGTCCAGCAAGATGGTCAGCGGGGGATTTCAGCCTTTTTGTGAAGTGCTGCGCGAGACCCTAGAGATAAGTTTGGCTTGTTCTTTCTGTCTGAGAATGAATGACATCACTATTCCAGTCCTTGAAATCCAAGAGAGAGGGATGCCTTGCTGAGGCCAATTTTGGAGAGTGTCTTACAGAGTTTCTCCCACACATTTCTAGAGCATTTCCTGCAAACTGACATCACAACTCCGAGCAAATAAAAAGTTGGGCAACACTTTTCTTAAGTACCATCTACGTAAAGAACATTATGCTTTGGTTACAAAGCCATGAAGGACTGGAGGAAAGAATGCAATAAAATACTTGTGGCTAGATGTGAGGGAGGAAACATAATGAGGCGGTGGACTGAGTACTGAGCAGGACAAAGATCCTAGGACCTGGGTGCACACCCTCCCCTTAATAGCTGTGTGACCTCAGACATGACGATCAATGTCTCTGGACCTGTGTATTCAAAGGTACAATGCAGAAGGTGAGCTAAATCACTCCAAAGGTGCCTTCTAGTCTGTGGTGCCAGTTAAGGAGGTGAAAAAAATGGGAGATAAATTATAAAGCAATTCTCATTTCATCCTAAGTCCTGAGGTAGCTAGGTGAGACCAAATGGGCCATCAGGTTGAAGGCTGAAATGTTTACTTTTCCTCATTAGGTTTGAAGGAAATAAGTCAAATAATGTCATGTTTATATATGAAGTCATCGATACCAATTTCAATATTATGTATGGAGAGGGTGAGGGAGTTGGGTGGGATCTGGAGGGAAACACACCAAGTGCTGTGTGTATGTATGTTTCTATCATGGTGAACCTCATTATGATGTCTGATTACAATGCACTATTTTTTTAATGTTTTAAATCCTATCCATTTTCCTCAGCCAGTAGGTAGGAGTGTAGAAGCTAGTAATGAGAACATGAGTTGACTGGGGCATGAATCTGAGCTGCTGGGGAGAACATGAACGTGTTCAGGAGCCTGAATAAGGAAATGGGCCATTGATTAGTTCATAGTGCAAAGGCGCCACAGAACCTGGAGTTAGCCTGCACTGAGAAAGAGGCTTTACCTCCTAGGCGGGGCAAAGTGATCTCATGGAAATCCCGGCCTTACTGTTTTTCACCTGTGAATGAAACCCAGCCCACACATCCCTTTACAAGAAGAATCAGGGTCGACTCTGCAGACCAGCTTGGGGAAAACAAGGCAGCCTGCTGTGCCGAGGAACAGGCTGGCCAGGTGTGCCTCTCCCAGGCCTGCTGCCCAGTGGTCCACCCTGAAGATAAACCAGCCCAAACCAGCGAAGGTCCCCGTTCCCCCACAGCCAGCTGGGGACAAGCACGCTGCTCACCAGGTTTTTGCACAAAGGGAGGCCAGCCGAGCTGCCCGTTTCAGCTCCTTTCAATGCTGAGATTCCAGGAACTCCCATAGTTGAGTGCACCCGCCCCTTCCAGCCCATGGGCACTCCATTCCCGCGCCCCGCTCTTTTGGCAGAGTCTTGGCAAGAAGTCTTTCCTCCTGAATCATATATCACAGGGCTCTCTGGAGATCCCTGTTGCAGGAAGTTGCTGGAAACAGATGCCTCTTCATCCCCTCATTGGCGTCAGTCAGCTGGCCAGGAGTGTGGTTTCTCAGAAACATCCTGGATGACCACTGGCACTCCAAGGTGAGAAAGTACAAAGGGGCAGAGAAAGCCAATTCTCACCTGGAACAAATGTCATCACACTGCTACCATGATTAGGAACAAATAGTAACTGTGAAACCCCGCACACGCCCTAAGAAAACATGCAGACATGGATTCCTGGCTTGCCAGGGGTTCTCAGGCGCTCATGGCTTTCATCATCCCACCCACTCCACCTAGAACACCTACTCTTGCTGGCTAATTTGTGCTTGTCCTTGGAGATTCGCTGGAGATTAGAAGATCCCTCTGGGCACCTTACCTGACACCCACATGTCCTCATTACCAGAGTGTGCCAGCATCTGCATGGGGAGTAGCTTCTGAGTGTGCCCCCAAGTACCTAACTCAGGATGTGGCAAGAGAAGGCTCAACAGAAGGTTCTAGACAAATGATTAGTAACCAAATCAATGATTTTAATGGGTATTGTAAAGGTAACATCCTTTTTCCCATTAACTCATGGGTGGGGAAAGAGCTTGAACAGGCCATGGCACGAGGGAGCATCTTGGAGAATGTTCCCATGCCCCCAGCAGCTTCAAGCCCCTGGGAAGAGCAGTATTTCCTGAGCAATGACATTTCCCAACTTAGAGAGAGGCCACCGAGCCTTGCGGAAGGATATGCTATTATTCCCATTTGATTGATTAGGTAACGGAGGCAGAAAAGTTTCACGACCAACTGTGCAGAATTGCTGCCTAAGGCACTAACCTTGCACACATTTGGTAAGTGCCTCAGGGTCACTTGGGGGCCTTTGCGAGGCCCACAGAAGGTGAACAAAACTTATTGGGTCCTCGTGGTCATGAAGTGAGTGTGGGAAGAATTGACACATACAAGGAGAGGCTGTAATTCAGGCTCTAAAAGGAGACAACACGCAGAAGATTATCTAAGCTGCAAGAGGCTTGATCGGCTGCAGGTCTGGACTGCGCATGCTCAGACTTGGCTCCTTCCCCCGCAGCCCTCAGAAAGCTCCCAGAGCAGATTGAGTCTCCCACAGGGGGCCCTAAGGCTTTCAAGTAAAGAGGAGGTAATGACACCTTGCCTACTTGCTTCCCATCTTAACGTGATGATCAATGTTCCAGTATTTTATCTTTGCAAACAGCCATTGAACGATGGCTTTTACAGAAATAAGCAGTTATTTCCTTGAATTCAGGTTTATATTCAATAAATAGAACTCATGTCCCCAACCATCCCAACTCTCATTTTACATATTATGACTTTTTGCTCTCCTTTGAAAGATAAGAGCCCTACTGAAAAGTAAAACCACATGGACTAAGAAGCATGCCTTCCTGGGGAACACGGCCTAGGAAGGTCCCTGTGTCCCTCCCCACAGCTTCCCTGAGGTCGGAGGCAGAGCTTCCTTCTCCAAGATCAGCAGATAGACATTTGGCCTTATGTTTATTTTTGTGTTTCTCTTCCACCCCATCCTACCTCACCAGGAGGCTAAGAATTACCAAGAGCATGAGACCGACACCCGGGATCCCCAAAATGTAGCCCTGGTTTGGATGCACCTGATCCTGGTGAAGCAGGGAAGGAGAAAGGAATCTCCTTGACCTCAGACCCATGGGACAACTTGTGGCCCAGAATGAGCTCTGCTGGACAGGCCGGAGCCCGGCATGACTCTGTGGTCCCCAAACAGCAGGCTCAGTGACCAGCAGCTACTTGGTGCTGAGGGCTGGGCACCTGGAGGGCTGGCCCAGGGGAACTTTGTGCCAATAAAGGAGAGTTTGGTTCTTGCCTGGTGTCCACACCCAGGTCAGATGTTTCTCTAGCACAGCCTCCTTCCTGCCCAGCACTGCTGGGGACTCGGCACCAGCTTCTGCATCCAGGGAGGAGGAAAAGGGAGGCACAGCTAATGTCTTCATGGCACATGGTGTAAGAGGCTGAAGGCCTTCCTCTAGATAGGAAGCTGCTCAGGAAAGGCCATAGCAGAGTGGCAGGTGTGTGCACAGCTGGCAAGGGGGTGGGGTGGAGAAGAGAGCACGTGGCCATGTGGTTCACAGAACCCTTTCATGCCACAGCCTCATTCCATCTGCATCTCCTCCTGGGCAGGTAAAGCGCCTGAGCCTGAGGCTCAGAGGGTGGGTCGAGCTGCCTGTGGTGATGGCTCAGCCAGTTGGGCATGTTTTTGTTATACTGCTGCCTCCCCGCGACCCAGGGCTCTACTGTAGGGAAGGGAGAAAATGATTACCTGGGAGTGCTACTTCTGTAGTCACATGACCTGCTTCCTCCTCCTCCCTTCAAAACCTGAGAGACTAGTTCACCCTATGTTATTAAGGATTCACAAGCCCACCATCCAGCATATTGGTGACCTGGAGGAACAATACCTTAATATAAAGGAGTGGTTTTCACAGTGGAATGTCAGGAAAAGAGATCTGCAGAAGAGGTACTGGAGGACCTGGTGGAGGCCTTTAGTCCTTTCCCACCAGACAGCAAGCTCCTCTATCCAGAGCAGGGCCTGATCTGCTTCGTCTGTATCTGCAGCTCAAGGCACAGGGCCAGGCACATGGTGGATATTCCAGAAGAGATTCCATGATGGATGAGTAAGTTGATGGATGCATGGGCTACATCCAAACCTCCAGTCTAATGAAACAGTCATTCACTTCTTCACATTATAGTCAGCAAGAACCAAGCCTGCACCAAGCAATAAGCTAAGGTCCAGAGATAGTGCTGTGAACTAGGTGGAGTTTAGAGTCTAACAGAGGACTTGGTCATTAAGCAAACAGTGGCCAAATAGTTATAGTTAAGGTATGGTATGGCATTGAAGCTAATGGTCACAACTGTAGGTTCTGACTATATAAGTATCCAGCTGCTAATCTGTAATCTAATTTTGTAATTTGATTGTTATACTGACCAAAGTCTAAATTTTTAACCTTCATTGAGGTTGTTTAAATACAACCTATATATTACATATATTTTTTTCAATTCAAGAGTTATGCTTAACATGTACAGTGGAAAGCCAGGGCACATATATCAAAGCTCTAGAGAATAGGTTTCCATTCCAATAAACTAAGATATTTCTATCAGTCTATCCAATGATTAATATTTTAAAGTTCAAGATAGTTTCTATAGCAATATCACAATTACATAAAATTATGTGCATAAAAACACTAAAAGAAAAATCATAAGAATATAAACAGTACTTATTAAGTGATGGTTATGGGAAATCTTTTTACTATTTCCATTTTTTTTAATTTTATTTAATGAATGACTATGACTTTGTGATAAAATGAACTTTTTAGAAGTCTGCCCAGATATGTGATAGATGATCTCATTTTCCTTTTGAAATTATTGATATTATAATATTGTCAAAGTATTTTACACTTAGTGGCTATTTACTATGGCTTTCTTGTCCCTCCAAAGTCAATAAGACTAACATGAGAAAAATTTTGTCTTAAAAATTGTCTGATGGCCCAGACAATGACCACATCAAGACCTTTTGGTTTCTCAAAAAAAAGATTTATCAAAAGCTTGTTTTTAGCCGAGCATGGTGGCCCATGCGTGTAATCCCAGTACTTGGGAGGCTAAGACAGGAGGATCACAGGTTCAACATCAGCCTCAACAATTTAGAGAGACTCTTAGCAACCTAGCAAGACCCTGTATCAAAAACAAAAACTAAAAAGGGCTGGAAGTGTAGCTTGGAGGTAGAATGCCTTTGAGTTCAATCCCCAGTATCCCCTCAAAAAAAAAAATGCTTGTTTTAATTGTCTTACTCAGTTCTTGGTTATTTGTTTGTTGATAGGAATTTTGAATACAGGGTATATGGATCGAATTAAAGAACAAAAGTTTCAAAAGCATATTTAAAAAGAAAAAAGTTTAAACACATTCTGACATTTAAGACTTCTCGAAATTTTATTATTTAAAAATTATCTGATCTTATCAAGATCAAATGTCCTGCAGGCTTCTCAAAAAATCTCATTTATTATCAACAAATATTTGGATCTCATCAGAACATTTGTTTTTCATTTGTAACTTTATCTCTTTTGGAGTCTTTCTGTGTGCTGATCAGTGGTTTTGACTAATAAGTTAGAATAGATAAGCTACAATTTATTCGATCACAGGATTTTACACTGGAACAGTAATTAGTGGTCATTTAGTCGAGTATCCCTCCCAGAGCAGGAATGTCATCCACAGCCTCTGTCTTGTGTTGTCTGCTTGAATACCTCATATGCCAAGAAGCTCTCTGCCTCCTGTGGGAACCTAATTTGTTTTTAAAGATGCTTATCTTTATATCCATCATAGATTAAAGTTTTATTTTGTTTACAAGTGCACTGCTAATCCCCAGCACAGGGCTCAGCACATCAAAAATGTTCAATAAATGTTTGTTGCCTGTTCAAATGAAAGTGTAAATTCAGCCAGGCATGGTGTCACACACCTGAAATCCCAGTACTTGGGAGGCTGATACAGGAGGATCGCAGGTTTGAGGACAGCTTCAGCAAGTAATGAGACTCTCAGCAACCTAGCAAGACCTTGTTTCAAAATAAATTTTTTTTTTTTTTGCGGTACTGGGGATTGAACCCAGGGGCATTCTACCTTCGAGCTACACCCCAGCCCTATTTTTGTATTCTTTGTTTTGAAACAGGGTCTTACTAAGTTGTGGAGGGCCTCACTAAGTAGCTGAGGCTGGCCGCAAACCCGGATCCTCCAGTCTCAGCCTCCCAAGTATTGGGATTACAAGTATGTGCCACCATGCCTGGCTGACCAATTTTCTAAAAAAGTATTACTTTAGTAAGCAAAATTACTTTATAAAAACAAAACAAACTGAACACAGTAGGTCCCTCTCCTAGAGTGTGCTTCCACGCCTCAGTGTTTTTTCTTGATGATGCCTTCCCTCTCTCTTCTCTCTCTCTTCCTACCTTCCTGACTCAGTAAGTAAAAGGTCTCAGCACAAGCGTCATGTCCACCAGGAAGCTTTCCTGATACCCCTGCCCAGAGGCCTTGCTCCCTACTTTCTTTGTGTACCTGATGAACTGGGTACAGACATTTAAGATGGCACCTACACCTTTGCATTTCCTGCTTGACTGATCAGCACCCACAGGCCTGGCTCGGGACTGCTTGGCTCTGGACAGTCCCCAGCATGGCGCCTCACCCTCAATAGGCAGTCAGGAGGTATGTGACAAATGCTTGGGCCTCCTATAGGCCACCACCCCAGCTGCCCACTGTTTCTCCTCTCCAGCTCAAATCACATTGCCCTTCCTTACAAACCCCTTCTGGACACTCTACAGCCTTCTAGGAAAATGCAGGGCTGGAGGCGGAGCTCAGTAGTAAAGCACTTGCCTGGCATACACTAGGTGCTATTCCCAGCACTACAAGGAAAAAAAGAAAGAAAATGCAATGCCTTACGGCATCCAAGAGCTTCCACAGTGTGCTAGCAGCTCACCTCTCCAGTCTCATTTCCCTTATTTGTAGCCTTTCCCCAAACAGGCCATGTTTCCCACCTTTGCCTCTATTGTTCTTTTCAACTGAAAATTTCTTGCCCATCCCCAGTAATTCCTACTCATCCTTATGCTAGCTCCAAAGCCATGATGCTGTGATGTGCTCTTCAAAATCTGTCAGAAGTAGCCACAATCTTCCCTTGTTCTCAGGCCCTTCTTTAGAACCTTTGTTAAGCCCTTATCCCACATGGCCCCTGGAATAGGCGCCTGTCCCCAAAGTCATGCAAAGATAAGCTCCATCAGGACATGGGTCATGACTTGCCCATTTTTATATCTTAGCCTAGTAGTCACTCACTAAAGGTCTGATGATTTCAAATGATTTGGAAAAGAAAAAGTACAACTTCACTTCTACATGAAGGTCCCCGGAAAGGACTATGTAAATTACCATGGTTTTAATACAAAAAATAAAAGAAAGGAGATCCAGAAAGCAGAGTGAATTAGAATAGGTTACCAATTAAACAAAGAACAAAACCATATTAATAGAATTTGCTTTAAAATAAAAGTTTAGGTATTGAATATCTGCAAGCTCTCTTTTCTTGTTCTTTTAAGCACTAGATACAAAGTCACAATCCTTGGTTCTATCCTTGCTTGGCATTGCCTCTGATAAGCTCTGTGACTTCCAGTAACTCAGTTAATGCTTCTGATATTTAACATCCTCCTCCTTAAAATGAATGCAAGGATCAATAGAAACAATAACTATAACACAGTTTTGAAAACTTCCTAAGGTACCATAGAGATGAAAGACATTTGTAAATGTAATGTGATTTATTTCAACAGGTAGATAGTAATTGAGTATCAACTCTATGCCAGGTACTCTGTTGGGTACTGGAGGCAGTAGAAGAGGAAAAAGGAGACAAATGTCATTAATGGTATTAACTTGCTTCCTTCCTTTTGGGCATATTCTTTGGTGGTTTGTTTCTGTTCTTCAATGACGTCAGTGCATAAAGTCAAGTACCCTCTCTTGTCTGTGGTGGAGAAGAGAGTAGAAGACACTCAGAGCTCACCACACATGCCTTATCCCAAACCTTTGCAAGCCCTACACTATACGGGCACACAGATAAATCAGGGAAGGATCGCTTATGGGCTTTTAGTCCAGGACAAACACAAACCAGTCCTTTCATCTGTTCATACCACCAGTCATCAAGGCTTGTGATAAACTGAGATGTGGCCATGAGCAGGAAGTTGACTTTTAGGACCAGCATATTTCTAAGCAGATCAAGAGTCTCTCTATCATTAGGGACTTTTGGTTCCCCTTGCCTCCAAAAGGAAAGGCAAGACACCATGTGCAAGTGAGGAAGCTGGCCAAAGCTACCATCATGCCTGAGGAGCAAAACACCCCACCCTGGTGCTGCATGCAGATGGGAAGGGTGGGAGTGCTTGGACATTTATTGAGAATAACTCATTATGGTTTGGGTTTAAAATGTCCCCCAAAAAAGCTCATCTGTTGAAAGTATCATTCCCAAGGCAGAAAAGTTCAGAGGTGGGGTCACTGGGGGCATGGTCTTGGGAAATATGTATGTCCCTGGAGAGAGAGGAGTCTCTCTTTCTCTTTCTCTCTCTCTCTCACTCTCTCTCTCTCCTTTCCTTCCTGCCACCTTGTAAGAGTGGTGTCCCTCCACCATGCCTTGCTGCCTCAATTTTTGCTGTAGAGCCAGCTGACTATGGACTGAACCTCCTAAACTGTGAGCCCAAATAAACCTTTCCTCCTCTAAACTGTGCTTGTCAGGTATTTTGGCCACAGCAATGGAAAAGCTGACAAACAGTCATGCATTTTTTTTTTTTTTTTT
>PVJS01047169.1:0-15551 GCA_004027185.1 Glis glis
AAATAGGGCCGGGGGTGTAGCGCGGAGGTAGAATGCCCCTGGGTTCAATCCCTGGTACCGCAAAAAAAAAAAAAAAAATGAATGGAAATAATTTGTACAAGAATAATTTTTAAAACTAAAAAGCAACCGGGTGTAGTGGCACATGCCTGTAATCCTAGTTCTTGGGAGGCTGAGACAGAAGGATCACAGGTTGGAGGACAGCCTCAGCAAGTAGTGAGACTCATCAACCTAGCAAGACCCTGTTTCAAAATAAAACTAAAAAACAGGACTGGGGGTGTAGCTCAGAGGTAGAATGCCCCTGGGTTCAATCTCCAGTACCACAAAAAAAAAATCTAAAAAGCAATTTTTCTCAACCTCTTTTTTTTTTCACTTCAACATTCCTGAGGGACACTGATTGATGCAGTGATTTTCATCTCCAATAAATGCCCAAATAAAGACACATCAGAATCAGAGGGGAAGGGCATGTTTAATTTGAAAATGTCTTCTTCCTTACCAGCTCGTGCCCTCTTCCATATAACTGAACCTGATTTAGTTTTCTCTCAGCCTCCCAGGTACTGGAATTACAGGTATGCTGTGTGAATCAATAATGGCTGAGAATTTTCCAGAATTGATAACAACCATGAATTTTCAGATTTGAGAACACAAGTCCCTAGAAGGATAAATAAGAAGATAGCTACATCTAAAAATCTAAGAGGAGAAATGTGGATTGGATTTAGTTAAGAACAGCATTGTAGAGGAGATGAATGTTTACTTTGGCCTTGATGAAGAGAGAGAATTTGGACTGGTACAAGGAAAAGACTAGTAGGAAAATCTTATGTAACAGTATTGATTTGGGTTGGGGAGTAAGACATAAGTTTAGAAACAGAAACAATATATGTAAAGTCATGGAGGCAGAATAGTATATCATGAGTTTGGAATAAAAGGGAGGCTTTAGCTGGGCGTGGTGGTACATGCTTGTAATCCCCAGTACTCAGGAGGCTGAGACAAGAGGATCACAGGTTTGCAGCCAGCCTCAGCTACTTAGTGAGGCCCTCTGCAACTTAGTGAGACCCTGTTTCAAAATAAAGAATAAAAAATAGGGCTGGAGGTGTAGCTCAGTGGTAGAATGCCCCTGTGTTTAATCCCCAGTACCAAAAAACTTTGGAACTTTTAGGAGATCTGAATTGACATAGGAAGCAGCTACACATAATTATTATAGCACTTAGTAATTTCTATCATAATTGTTTGCTTATCTATTTTCCTAAAAAGGCAGTTACCCACATCTTTTCCAGGCCAACTTTTCAAGCAGAGATTATGGCTTTATATTCTTCATTGTCTCTCTCCTCCTCTTTTCTCTGTGTGTCTCACCCTCCCAAAAGATCCCAAAGATTCACATATGTTCCAGCTCAAGAATCACCCTCACTAGACTCCTCAACTGAAAACATACTATTATTTCCTCGGGGGGTCGTTTTCTGTTTGTCCCTAGTAGATTCCTGTTCTCTCTCTTCCCTGCCCTATTCTGCACTCCTGTAGATGGATAGCTGTGAAGTTCGCTTGTATTACTGGGCTCTGATTTAGGATGGGGGATGCTGGTAGAAAAGAGCAGAGGAAAAGGAAATGAGGGTGTTTCCCTGTCTCCTTCCCTGCTTTTCCTTGCTTTTCACAGCAGTGTTCATCAGTGGCTTTTCCAAGATCTAATCTCACTGGATTCTGGGGACTGTTGCCTCTTACCCCTTCAGGCTAGGGATGATAATGGATTTCTACTGTTGTTCGTCCCTAGATTCTTGTTGTTTTTTTGTTAGTTCCTTAACTTTAATCACACCTCCATAAGCAGCCAGTTCTTATAACTCTCTTTAGTTAAACTCTTTCAGTATGCAGTCGGCTTGCTGCTGGGATCCTAACTGATATATTTACCAAGACTATTCTTCTCAGAAGCCCATTGAAATCCAATAAATAAAATATCTACCAAGGGTACCTTTGTAAAAATGTTGCCTTTCCTCAGCTCTTGAATTTCTCAAGCTTTGAGTAATTGTCTCTAAGGTAATAGCAACAGAAATTTTGCTTTTTGCCTTTGCTTTTCAGCAGGGGAGGCTCACTCTTCTTTCCTTTTTATCTAAGTTCCCAAATGTTCTCAGTTCAGTGTCCTCCTCAGTGTTCCAGTAATGTTTTCATAGTATGTCCCTAGACCAAGAGAAATGCCCAGCAGCTTCATTTATTAGGAAGTTGTTACCAATTATTATTTATGTACTAGAAACTCAGTACTTTAGGGGAAAAAACAAATATCAAGAGAAAAGAGTTTTATTTCATCCTAATGTATCCAAAATTAACAAACATTAACAAAATTAACAGTATACCTGTTGTATACTGTATTACTTCCAAAACTCATTTCCTCTTCCACATTGATTTTTTTATGTTAAGTTGCTTTTTATTCTTGTTGAAAACCTAGCTTAGCAAAGATATGATGCCATCAAAAGGAGTATTATTCTAATAGCAAAACTATTAACCACCTTGAGCTAGTAGTTTCCATGGTGTCCAATAGATGTCACTGTGTTTCCTTTGAAAAGTGAAAGTATTCTCTGGCACCCAGGGCTCTTCAGAAACAAATTGGAAACCTCAGCCTTCTTTGTGCTAATTCTTTTATGCTAGATGTGTACTGGTTTGTTGTTGTCATCGTTTTGATTTTTATTTTGTTTTTTTAATTGTAACACATTTTTAAATCTGTTATTCTCCTTTCTCCACTATATGTAAAGTTGATTCAATGACTTTTACCTTTTTCTGTTTATATTCAGGCCTTAGAGAGATGAGCCACACAGATTTCTTCTTTTGACCATATAGTTTTCTCCTTGATTCTAAATTCAAATAAAGCAAATGAACACAAACTGGGATAGTCCACCGGTACTGCCAAATAGTACCTAACTCAAGTTGTACCACTCAGGTTTTTTTGTTAGTAGTTTTACTCCGTTTAGAATTTTGTTGCTCCTATAGTTTGAAATGATCTATGAGCATGTCCTTGTCCTATAGAACTAACCTGCTTCATCTGGGAAATTTCTAGCAAACCAGCACCTTCAATCCTAAATAGTAGTGGCATCTCCTAATATAGAAGCTTAAGTCTATCTATATGGTACTTTGCTTCTCAGATATTGTATTCCTTGCTAATTTACTCAAAGCACACTAGATGTTAGGGATTAAAGAAGATGGAGGATTCGTGACATAGATTATGTAGTACTGACATAATCTCTAGATCACAGCCTGGACCTTCCCTCTTATGTTGTAAAGAAAGTGATGTTCACAAGGAACAACACAAAGTAACAAAAAGTAGAGAGCTTTATATCTAAATCCTCATTGTAGAACTCCAGGAGAGCTCCAGGAGCAGTGGCAAGTGTCCATAATCCCAGCAACTCGGGAGGCTGAGGCAGGAGGATCACAAGTTCTAGGCCAGCCTCGGCAACTTAGTGAGACCCTATCTCAAAATAAAAAAATAAATGAAGGCAGGTGTGGTGGCGCACACTTGTAATCCCAGTACTTGGGAGGCTGAGACAGGAGGACTACAGGTTCCTGGCCAGCCTCAACTACTTAGTGAGGCCCTCGGCAACTTAGACCCTGTTTCAAAACAAAGAATAAAAAATATGGCTGGGGGTGCAGCTCGGAGGTAGAATGCCCCTGGGTTCAGTCTCCAGTACAACAAAAAAATAATAATAACAAATGAAAGGACTGGGGATGTAGCTTAGTGGTGGAGCACCCCTGGGTTTAATCTCCAGTACCAAAAAAGGAAGAAGAACAACTACTACTACTTCAGGAAAGCTAGCTTAAGATTTGTGAGGTGAGCGTCCACCCCAAATCTCATATTTCAGTTTGAAGCATGGAATAAAGAGACAAGAAAGAGAAATTTGTTGATGTTAATTTTACCAGAATGGCTAAAATAAATAACAAATGATGTGACTGGATCTGCTCTCATCCAAATTAAGGCATAATGTCACTACTTTAGCAGTGTGAAAGTGTATGAATTTATAACAAATACTGATTCCATCCCCAGCATTTGTGCCCTTTGCAGATGCTTGCTCTATAATAAATCCTTGCTACTTGTACCTGCCTGATCAATAGTAAGTCTTCCTCCCCAAGGAAGAAGGTAGAAAAAAGGAGGCCTCTCTTACCCTGATCTAAAAAAAAAAATTTAAATTACCAATCCCCAATACAGTTTTTCTTCAAGTTTATTCCAAAAATAATTGTTTCTAAAATACTTAACCTTTTAATTCAAATAGAATACGATAGCATTAGTAGCCCATCCATTCTGTGTACCATTTGTTAATCCTAAAATTATTATATTCTCCTCATACTTTCCCTTCCATGACAAATATCCTCTCCCATATTATGAGTCAGAGACAAGAAAAGGGTAGGAGGCCCTGGGATCACATACCATTGATATATTTGTCTGATTCTTTTCCTGATTGGCTATTTAGGTTGTTAAAACCCTAACTGTTATCCTATGTAAGCATTTTATTTAATGATTATAGTATATTCTCTCATATGGTTATGGTATAATATATTTAACTGATGCTTGGGTTATAGACATTGAAGTTGTGTGTGTGTGTGTGTGTGTGTGTGTGTGTGTTATAATAAACATTTTTCTGTAGAAGCATAGTCTGAATTTCCCTTTTCATCCTTACCGACTCATCTTGCTGCCCTCACCAGCCTTGCTACCTGGTGGTGTTCTCTGAAGATTAAATAACCCAATATTCCTTAAGTTTTTAGCACAGTGTGTAGGACATTGTATGTGCAGAATAAATGCTATTTGCAGAACTTTCCCTGGCTCAACAGTGGGACAAGGAAATAAGAAGGCCTGACATGGGTTCTTTGAGGCAAGCACTGGGGTCTTTTAGCAATAGTACAAGTGCTGGCATGTGGAGAGGGGAAATCAGAAAGATTGAAGCGTTCAGTGGGAGAAGAGTTTCTGTGGTCATTCATCTGTATTGGTTGTTCCCAGTATGCATCGTTCAAATGTACCTTAGAAATATCTTCTCCAGAGACTGTCTAAAGTTTTATGCCTTTGCGTTAAAACGTATACGTTTGTTAAAGGTGATATACAATCAAGAAACATTACAAAATTTTATTTAAAATAGTGTGATTTTTGTGGTTTTTATCTTTGTTTACTGTATTTGTATTTCACATTTTTGTGATATTTTATTCAAGTGTGTGTCCAATGATGTCTTTTCTATTTTTTTTAATTATCCTAGTCACGTGAATTGGAAATTTCAGTTTATTGGCGTGATTGGCGATCTCTGTGTGCTGTAAAATTTCTGAGGTTAGAAGATTTTTTAGACAACCAACGGCATGGCATGTGTCTCTATTTGGAACCACAGGGTACTTTATTTGCAGAGGTAATAAATGTATTTTACTAAATGTGTATAACTACAGTTGAAATCATGTACTAGGCAACATGATATAGAAGTAGAAAGAGTATTAGGCTGAAAGACAGATGGATTGAATTCTTGACTCAACTCTGCCACTGAGTAGGTATATGACCTTGAGAAAAATCACTAATCCTCTCTAGGTCCGTTTTCTCATCTAGAAAATGAGGGGTTGGACTAAATTATAGTTAAGATTCCCCTAAGCTTTCAAATCTTATGAGTTGAGTAGATTTCATGAACCATAAATCCAATTTTCATGTCAACTTGGATTTTCTTCACTGCAGGTTACCTTTTTTAATCCAGTAATTGAAAGAAGACCAAAACTCCAAAGACAAAAGAAAATTTTTTCAAAACAACAAGGTAATTACTAAGAAAAAAATATAAAATGTTTTGGAATTTATTAAACAGGAAATGTATTTATTATTTTAAAAGTAATATCCATCTGTGGTTTCTTTCCTTTTGCTGTTCATTTATTTCTAGCATTTTATTATAGAACATTTCAGACATATCGTTAAGTAGAGACACTAATGCAGGGTGCCATGACCCAGCTTCAGCAATAATCAACTAGTATCTATTATTTTATCTATGTCCCATCTACTCGCTATTAGATCATTTGAAGCAAACCCAGATATCATTGATTCATCCTTAAATATAGTTTGTATCTCTAAAAGATAAGAATTATTTGTAAAACCTTAACCACTTATCATTACTAGACTTCAGAAAAAAACTTAACAGTTTCTTACCCATTTATTCATTTATTTATTTTTTTATTTTATTTTATTAGTGCATTGCAATCATACATCTTGAAGGATTTCAGGGTGGTTGACGTATACATGCACTCATCGGTCAATTAGCCCTCCCGAATTCCCACCCCCCCCGCCTCTCCCCTCCCTCCTTCCCGTTTTCAGCATAGTAGTTGACTTTGATATCTTTGTGTATGTCCATCCTGTGTACCACTATGTTTCCCTCTTCTTCCCTCCCTTCTCCCTCAGTTTTCCTTCTTCATTCATCTGGAGTCCCTCCTGTGCAAGGTTGTGGCTCATTCTCCCATAACCTCAGCACTGGGGTTCTCCGGGGTGGGGCCCAGGGCTGCCCTGCGTCCCCAGCACGGGGGTGGGGGGGCTCTTTGGGGTGGGGCCAAGTGCTCACCCGCCCCACGTCCCCAGCACCGGGGTGAGTGGTTCTCCGGGAACGGGGCTAAGGGTTCACCCACCCCGTGTCCCCCGTGTTGGGGAGAGGGGTTCTCCAGGGGCGGGGCCCAGGACTGGCCTGCCCCACATCCCCAGTGCCCGGGGGGGAGGGGTTCTCCGGGGGACTGGGCCAAGGGCTCACTCGCCCTGTATCCCCAGTGCCGGGGGTATTTTTAAAACTATTTATGCAATAGTGAACTAGCCTTTAATAGCAAATAGTTAAGAACTAGTTTTTTTAAGTGACAAATTTTGTTTGTTCTTTATAAATTATAAATTAATGAATATGAGTTTTTAATTTATGGCTTTTGGTAATATGTAAAGAAATTACTTGTTTTGTTTATTCATAATATCTACAGGCAAAACGTTTCTCCGAGCTCCTCAAATGAATATTAATATTGCCACTTGGGGGAGGCTAGTGAGAAGAGCTATTCCTACAGTAAATCATTCTGGTACCTTCAGCCCTCAAACCCCTGTGTCTACCACAGTGCCAGTGGTTGATGTCCGCATCCCTGAGCTAGCACCTACAGCTAGGTATGTATCTAAGATGTTTAAACACATTGTACACAAAGACAATTATTCTTATTGTGACATTTGTACATATTGATTACAGTGGTTATACCGAGAACCTCAGTTTTTTTCTAGTAGTATTTTTAAATAAGTGCTTTGTTTACTTTTTTAAATTAGCTTACTTTTATTTTAAAACTGTTAAAAATAAATACCTTTGATTACTGTTTTGGTGAATTGCTTTATCTTCTGTAAGTGATTCTACAGTAACCAAATTGGACTTTGATCTTGAGCCTGAACCTCCTCCAGCCCCACCACGTGCTTCTTCACTTGGAGAAATAGATGACTCATCTGAATTAAGAGTTTTGGATACATCTGGACAGGCAAGGCATTTAAAACCTGTATAATTCCTTTTTACCAAATGAATTAGCAGTAAAAGCATTATAGTGAGTTAAGTGTACATTTCAATTAAAATTGCCTCTGAACTATGTATTTCTTATGAATGGACTATTAACTAAATTAGACCAGGTTGACAGGAGATAACCAAGTTCTTAGTGTAACATAAGAGCATTGTCATTAGCCTCTAGATGTTCTTAGACCAAAAGAGGGGGAATAAGCTGATTAAACTAGAAGGAGCAAAAGAGCAGAGTTGATATAAGATGTCATGTTGCCTGAATACTCTATATCTTCTAACTTGGGTAACAATATGCATTGAAGATGATGATAATGTATCTGTTTTTTACTTTTTTTTTTTTTCGGTACCGAGGATTGAACCCAGGGGCATTCTACCTCCGCACTACACCCCCAGCCCTATTTTTTATACTTTATTTTGAAACCGGGTCTCATAAGTTGCGGAGGGCCTCACTAGGTAGAGAGAGAGAGAGCGCGCTGAGGCTGGCCGCGAACCCGGATCCTCCGGTATCCGCCTCCCAAAGTACTGGGATTACAAGCGTGCGCCACCACGCCCAGCTTGTTTTTTACTTTTTTAAGATAAGTGTTACTATAAAATTAATGGCCATAAAAATGAATAACTAATATCTGAATTTTTTTAATACTTATATTGAATTTTAGAATTTTTCAACTTTATAGTTACTAAATAAGTTGTTTTCTGAATGTTTCTGTGGTTTAATGAGTATTTAATATTTTACAGGACTCAGAAACTAGTTTTGATATTGAGCATGACAGAAATAGTATACTTCCAAAATCCCAGTCTGACTATGAGACTGATATTCCTGACTCAGGCCTAGGATATAGTGGTCGAGAGCTTGAGGAGAGAAGGTAAAGAATATTTACAATGTTTTGCTATTGCATATTTGGTATCATACTTTATTGCCTTATTTTTAATTGGAATTACTATTTTCAGATCTCAGCAAAGGTTTCAGTTTAATCTACAAGATTTTAGATGTTGTGCTGTCTTGGGAAGAGGACATTTTGGAAAGGTAATCATTTGGAATTTGTTTAGAATAGCTGTAAATTTGATAATTCAAGTGGAAAGTAATTATTTTAACCTCATTTCAGGTGCTTCTGGCTGAATATAAACACACAAATGAGATGTTTGCTATAAAAGCCTTAAAGAAAGGAGACATTGTGGCTCGAGATGAAGTAGACAGGTTAGTTGTTAAAAATAAAATTGTTTGTATACATTCCAACAGCAAAATTTTTTAATTTCATAGTAATATATAAAGAAAGTAAATAAATTAATGTGTCTATACTTGGCAAGAGATAGACAGTTAAATGCTATTTTTCTTTCTGGTAACTTCTTTTTTCCCCTTCTTATGACAATTAACTAATTAGTGAATCCATTTTCCCCTTCTTATGACAATTAACTAATTAGTGAATACCAAGGAAAGATAATAAAATGTTCAATTCTGTGAAGATTTTTATAAATGGAGATGTTAAAATGTAAGGCTATATCTCATTTCATCTTATATAACTGATAAAATGTCATTTATAGATCATTTGCAATTAATTGAGTAGTTAATATATTCTTCTTTAAATACACCTTTGTCTACTTTTTCCTCAAAATGATAATTTTTTGGCCATAGTACCCTACCTTTCTAATTTTTTAAATTATTAAATTTACATTTAATAAATGTAAATTGTTATGGATACATCTTTTTATACATTTATTAAAATGCAAGGACTCTGGGGTAAGTATAGTTAGAGAGTATACTTTAAGATAACTCTTAAATCAATAATTATAGAAATTATTGTATAAAAATGATATGTTGGCCGAGTATGGTGACAGACTCTTGTAATCCCAGTACTTGGGAGGCTGAGACAGGAGGATGACAGGTTCGCAGCCAGCCTCAGCAACTTAATGAGGGCCTCTGCAACTTTGTGAGACCCTGTTTCCAAATAAAAAAGGGCTGGGGGTGTAGCTCAGAGGTAGACTACCCCTGGGTTCTATCCCCAGTATCACACACACACACACACACACACACACACACACATACACAAAACGACATGTTTATCACAGAGGCTTTCATTTGATATTTAGTACAAAGTATTTTCCTTTCACCACTAGGAAGCATCTATGGGTGTTAATAGGAAATAGCCCTGTATAATGAAAAGAGCTGGCCTGACATGGTGGTACACGCCTGTAATCCCGGTACTTGGGAGGCTGAAACAGAAGGATTGCAGGTTCAAGGCCAGCCTCAGCAACTTAGCAAGGCCCTCTACAACCTAGCAAGACCCTGTTCAAAACTAAAAAATAAAATAGGGCTGAAGATATAGCTCAGAGGTAGAATGCCCCTGGGTTCAATCCCTAGAATGCCCTTGGATTCAATCCCTAGTACCACAAAAATAAATAAATAAATAAAATAAAAAAGCCCTAAACTATGAGTGAGAAGAATGGCTTCTCTAGCCTGATTGTTCCTTCATAATAATTATTTGACCCCAGAATGTTTCGGTGAACATCTTTGAGCCTCAATTAACCCACATACTAAATATATTTACTATATATTGATAATGCTTGCCTTACTGAATTAAATTGTGACTTTTAATGTGTTTATTTCACCATAGGAGTAGTTCTTAGAATTAGAACAGGTCTTGAAAGACTAAGGTTTTTTTCTTTATGTAAAAGAAATCTTTTCCTTTTGGGTTTACCTATTTATTTTTTACCTCTATTTTATACTCTTACTCCTCAGCTACATCAAAATAAATGCCTTCTTGATATCTAAAGCTACTCAAGAGAGAATTTTGCTGGCTATTTATAAAATATTCTGAGTACCATATTACATGCTTAGATGTATATTTTTATGTTATGTAAGCAGATGATTGAGGCAAAATCTTTGATTTTACCTGTAGTCTGTTCATACTTGCAGTAGCAGACAGGTTATTTTTCTTTCCTGGAAGAGTATTTGCCTTTTGCCATATTTGTAAAGTGAATTCATTTGCTTCTTAAAACAGTAAGAAGTTACAAGTTGAGCATACCTAATCCAAAAATATGAAATCTGAAGTGCTCCAAAAACTGAAATGTCACAAATCTAATGGTTCATTTTACAAAGCATCATTTCATGCACAAAAATTATTAAAAATATTGTTATAAAATTATCTTCAAGCTATGTGTATGCAGTATATATGAAAACCAAATGAATTTTGTGTTCAAACCTCAGTCGCATCCCCCAATATACCTTTTTTTTTTTTTTTTGGTACTGGGGATTGAACCCAGGGGCATTCTACCTCTGAGCTATACCCCCAGCCCTTTTTATTTATTTTTAATTTGAAGCAGGGTCTTGCTAAGTTGCTGAGGGCCTCGCTAAATTGCTGAGGATGACCTCAAGTCCATGATCCTCCTGGCTCAGCCTCCCAAGTACTGGGATTATAGGCATACACCACCACGCCTGACTCCCATATTACATATATGTAAATATTCCAGCCGGGCATGGTGGCGCATATTTGTAATCCCAGTACTTGGGAGACAGAAACAGGAGGGTCACAGGTTCCCGGCCAGCCTCAGCTATTTAGTGTGAGGCCCTTCGCAACTTAGCAAGACCCTGTTTCAAAATGAAGAATAAAAAATAGGGCTGAGAGTGTAGCTTGGAGGTAAAATGTCCCTGGGTTCAATCCCCAGTACCGCAAAAAGAAAATATTCCAAAATTGGAAACATTTCTGGTCCCAAGCACTTCATATAAGGGATAATCAGTCTGTACTACTTCTGGTAATCCTGGTAGTTTATATACCTTTCTGCTACATTTTTGCTACTTTGAGCCAAGTCTTTGTAGGAAAACACAATCCTAAAACTTTAGCCTTATCATAAGTAATGATTTGTTGTTGTTTGTTTTTTGTGGTACTGGGGATTGAACCTAGGGGAATGCTACCTCTACGCTACACCCCGAGCTCTATTTTTAATTTTGAAACAGGGTCTCACTACGTTGCTGAGGCTGGCTTCAAACCTGAGATCCTCCTGTCTCAGCTTCCCAAGTACTGGGATTATAAGCATGTGCCACCATGCCGAGCTATGATGTGGATTTTCACTGACTAAAATATTTATTTAAGTGTTTAAGTTTATAGCATAGCTAATATCGTGCTGAATTCTGAGGGCAGTGCACCAGAATTGTTAGAATAAAATTAGTCACTTAGGTGAACAAGACAAATATATTAATTATGTAAATTAAAGATGTTTGGTATATTTGAGTTAAAAATAAGCAATACAAACAATAACAATTCATAGAAAGGAGCACATCATGGTGTGCCGATGGATTTAGGGAGGGTATTGTAAGAGAAATTTGTGTTGTTTAGCAGATGGAAATTGTTAAGTTTAAAGGTTTGAATAAGGTTGGATTATTGCTTTTACTTCAAGGAGAATACACAACTTAGATAATATTGGGACAAGCTAATGTTTTGTAATAGCTTTTTGTGTGCTATAAAATGCTTAAAATTATTGTGACAATTTGGGTCTTTAAAGAGCTTGTTCCTTTATCTAATTGTCCTAAGGCATTTATCTAGTCCTTTTGTTGTTGTCAATTATTATCAAAGAATTCCTATAATTTATAGGGTTAGTCAATCAGTGATTCCCAATCTTTAATCTTTTTTTATGTGTGGTACTGGGGATTGAACCCAGGGACATTGTACATCCAAGTTACACCCCCAGCCCTATTTTTTATTCTTTATTTGGAAAGAGGGTCTCACTAAGTTGCCGAGGGCCTCACTAGCTGAGGCTGGACGCGAACCCAGATCCTCCTGTCTCAGCCTCCCAAGTACTGGGATTACAAGCATGCGCCACTATGCCCAGCTAAGTGATTCTCAATCTTTTCTACCTCTTACATGTTCAACCTGTGTCTAACCAAACACGCATACACCTGAGAATTAGTGGTTCACCTCTAAATTCACTAATAGTGAATGGCTGATTCACTCATAAATATCAACCATAGACAGTGAAGACACTATGTTTTGGCTTCAGCCCAAAACATCTTATCAGTTTTGTCTTATTTCATCTGAATATTTTATCTACATTACTCAAAATTTAGATTGAGGTAATAAAGCAGATGTTCTAGACTATCTCATAGATCTCACTGAAAGCAATTTTAGTACATTATTTTTCAACAAGTTTAAATGGTAACAAAAACCAAAGCTATTAACTTTTTAAAATTTTCTGTGGATTTATTTAAAATAATGTCTTAATTTACAGTAACATTTAGACACTTTGTCAAATGTTTTAAAAATTATGGAGACAAAATTACCTAAAGCATAAAATACAGTACCAGTTGGCTTTCTGAGTAGATATAAAATTAAAAACAGATTTTGTGAAATCAAGGATAGATCATCTAGAGTATGAGAGCATTAAATGGAATTTAAAGATTTTATTATAATAGATGCATTTATTGTCACTATTTAAAACTAAACAGGTAGCCGGGCATGGTGGTGCATGCTTGTAATCCCAGTACTTGGGAGGCTGAGACAGGAGGATCGCAGGTTCGCAGCCAGCCTTAGCTACGTAGTGAGACCCTGTTTCCAAATAAAGAATAAAAAATAGGGCTGGGGTGTATCTCAGAGGTAGAATGCCCCTGGGTTCAATTCCCAGTACCGCAAAAAAAAAAAAAAAGTTAAAACTAACAGGTGTTTTAGTTCATGATCCAGTAGAAAACTATATTAAAAAATAGTATTAAAATGTCACACTCAGCCAAGCATGAGGGCTATAATCCCAGTATTTGGGGTTCTGAGGTAGGAGGATGCAGGTTCAAGGCCAACCTCAGCAACTTGGTAAGGCTCTCAGCACTTAGGGAAACCCTGTTTATAAATAAACTTAACTCTTTCTTAAAAGATCCAAAACAGGAGCATGGTACTACTTCTTTCCATGTCTTGGTTAACGTTCTCACTGCTGTAATCCAAAAAGACTGACCGCACAATTTAGAGGAAGAAAGACTTATATGTTCACAATTCCTTGGAGGTGTCAGGTTCAGTCCATGTCAGGCCACTTGTGCAGAGCTCAGGGCATGGCGGCAGGAAGCAGGGGTGGGGAGAGAGCAAGGCTCTGCTCTCACAACTAGAGGCCAGGCTGGAAGCAGAGAGCAAGCAAGGGGAGGAGATAACTATATAGTGCCCAAGGACCCCCGTAGCAACCAGACCCAGCTTCCAACATTGCTGCTTTATTTCGGTGAAGGCTGGGGGACATTCTAAATCCAAACCATTACACTCTAGCCTCAGGATTTTAGTTTGCCATTTTGGAATACCATGGTATTGTTTGGAACAACAAAAAAACAAGCTCTAAACTGTTCTTGTTAGTGGTACTCAGGACTGAATCCCAGAGCAGTCTACCTCTGAGCCACAACCCCATCCCTTTTTATTTTTTATTTTGAAATAAGGTCTACGTTACTGCGTACTGGCCTCAAAACTGCGATCCTCCTGTCAACCTCCTATGTACTGGGATTATAGGTGCTCTAAGCATTTTTTTTTAATTTAAAAATAAAAGTAGCAGGACATGGTGGTACATGCCTGTAATCCCAGTACATGGGAGGCTGAGTCAGGAGGATCATACGTTCCAGGTTAGCAAGGCTCTCAGCAACTTAGTGAACCCCTGTTTCAAAATACAAAATTAAAAAAATACAAAAATTCAATACAAAAATTAAAAAATAGGGCTGGGGGTGTAGCTCACAGGTAGACAACCCCTGGATTAAATCCCCAGTATGCATGCATGTATGTATGTATGTATGTATGTATGTATAAATAAATGCATTAAACAAAACTTTTTTTTATGGTACTGGGAATTGAACCCAGAGGCATTCTACCTCCAAGCTACACCCCCAGAGCGATTTTATTTCTTATTTGGAAACAGGGTCTTAGTGAGGCTGAGAGCCTCACTAAGTTACTGAGGCTGTCCTCGAACCTGCAATCCTCCTGTTTCAGCCTCCCAAGTACAAGGATTACAAGCGTGTGCCACCACATCTGGCTAAACAAAACTTCTTAAAAACAAACATTATTGTCAAATTTTGGTTCCAGTTTCACAAGTAGAAACAGAAAAAGTGGCTATTTTGTAGAAACATACATAAAACCTAAATGTTAAGGTATATCTATTGATCTTTATTTTGATCAGATACTAAAAATAAAATAAGTTGAATTTTACTTAATATTTGACCTAGTTTTTTTCTACTTGGAGTTTTAAGTCAAATTGATTTGCTAAATATTTTCAGGGAAAGGAAGAGCGGTTTTTGTTTGGTTTGTTTTTCCTATTTGGGCAAAATTAACATTCTACATCAGTAAATTTGACCATTGTTCTCTCTTTTTTTTTCCCCCTTGGTACTAGAGATTGAATCCAGGGGCATTCTACCTTTGAGTTACACACGCAGCCCTATTTTACTTTGTATTTTGAATCAGTCTTGCTAATTTGCCGAGGGTCTTGCTAACTTGCTGAGGATGGCTTTGAACCTATAATTCTCCTGTCCTAGCTTCCCATGATTATTGTTCTTTTGAATAACTTCTTACAGGGGAATTTTGTCATTGCTATAGAATTTTCTATAATATTACAGAAATTTATATTGTTCTCAAAGAAATTCTTGAAGCATGTTGTAGAATTATTCACATAGCCTCTTTATTTTCCATTTAGACTTCTAGGTTAAATTTTTTGTGCAGCATATATATGCCTCTCAACTTCATATTTTATATGAAAATAATTTGAACACTAGAGCTTAGGAACTATAAATACTGTCCTTGAAATTGTCTAGCTTATAAATGTTAAATTTTTTTAAATATACCTCAAGTTAGTAATTCTCTAACCAATTCCTGATGAATACCCATAATTTGCCCCTAATTAAGCCTTTTTTAAAACTAAGCATAGCTGAGCACAGTGTCACACGCTTGGAATCCCAGTACTTGGAGGCTGAGACAGGAGTGTTTCCAAGTAAGAAATAGAATCAGACACACACACACACACACGCACGCACCCTAACCCATAGCCCTGTATGTGTGTATTGCTCTAGTGCTGCTCTAATAAAATCAGACACACACACACACACACACACACACACACACACCC
>PVJS01047170.1:0-15551 GCA_004027185.1 Glis glis
CGGGGCCGCAGATCCCCTTCGAAAGTACCAGGGTGGAGTGGGCGGAGCTATCCCTGGTGGGGCGGAGCCGGAAGTAGTGGCTGGACAGCTTTTTGGCCAGTGACTGGCTGGGTGGGCAGGGAGGGGCGGAGTTATCCGCTGGCGGGGCGGGGCCTGATGCAGCGGCGGTGCAGTTCTTTGGCCCGTGATTCGCCGGGTGGGCGGGGAGGGGCGGGGTTATCCGCAGGCGGGGCGGGGCCTGATGCAGCGGCGGGGTAGTTCTTTGGCCCGTGACTCGCAGGGTGGGTGGAGCCTCCGCGGGCGGGGCGGGGTCAGAGGGCGGCGACCCAGCAGGAAGAGCGCGGGCAGAGGATTGTAGGGCCCCCCGCCGTCCGGCCGGCCTCTAGCCGGGCGACTGCGACCAGCATGGGTCGGAAGGTGACCGTGGCCACCTGCGCGCTCAACCAGTGGGCCCTGGACTTCGAGGGCAATTTACGGAGGATTTTAAAGAGTGAGTCTGGGGGCGGCGGGGGACGAAAGAGGGAGAACTCTGGCCCGGCCGCGGCCGCGTCTGGAGAAACTTGTAGCCGCGGGCGTTGAGGCAGATAGGGGAAGGATCTCTCCCCGGTAAGTTGCCAGATGATCCTGATGTGTGTGGGGGGGATTGTTTACAGTGGCTGGGGACACGTGGCTCAGAAGGTGCGCGCTGAGCAAAGTCTGGCGGAGGCGGAGGTGGGAGGGCTGGAGACTCCAGATACCTCTAAGCTCCCATGTGGCCAGGCTGGGGCAGAGCTGCCCAGCCTCAGGGGGTGTTTAAGTTGGATGGGTGTGCTGCCACTGGCCAGGATGTACATTCGCCAAAGATTGGAGGGTTTCTGCACCCTGGGGACCTTCCTGGTGGGAGGGTGTTGGGAGAAGCCTTCCCAAAGAAGGAAGTAGAGGAGTAAGGTGGCAGCTTAGAGGAGAGTGTGGTTGGGAGTGTACTGTATAATTGCTGTATAATTCACTGTACAATTGCATTTGTGTCACCTCACCTTTGATGGTGGAAGGCACACTGTTGATACCTATGTCCCACCTGTGGCTGAAGCTGGCAGACCTGCAGGTGAGGTCACCATGGGTGGACAGAGCTGTGTCCATTCTGTGTGGAAGCAGCTGCTCAACCTGAGGCTGGCACCACCGTGGGTTGTCACCTTCAAGTTGTGCCTTTTCCCTGTGGTTAGTCTTGGCAGCCCCTTGTTCATAAACTTGCAGGGTGTGACCTCCGACTCTGTGGTGCTAAGGGTCAGCCTTGCAGGCCCTCCCTGTTTCTTATTTCCTGCAGGTGCTTACAGGTGTATGCTGCCTTCTGCCACTTTGCTATTAACAGAACTGGCTGTGACAGGTCAGGGACATCACAGAGCACTGTTTTTGTTTTTGTTTTTTTGCAGTACCAGGGATTGAATCCAGAGGCGTTCTACCTCCGAGCTACACCCCCGGCCCTATTTTTTATCCTTTAATTTGAAACCGGGTCTCATGAAGTTGCACAGGGCCTCACTAAGTAGCTGAGGCTGGCCGCAAACCCAGATCCTCCGGTCTCAGCCTCCCAAGTACTGGGGTGACAAGCGTGCACCACCACGCCCGGCTCAGAGCACTGTTTTTAATCATACCTGCTGTGCCAGGGTGTTCTCTCTTGCCTTTGGACATGCTGAAATTGCCCCTTTTCTTTCTCTGTATGTGCAGGTATTGAAATTGCCAAGAACAGAGGAGCAAGATACAGGCTTGGACCCGAGCTGGAAATATGGTGAGAATATACACAGGAACACCCAGGGTGGGCAGGCATTGATCTTTGGGTCAGCTGTCCCCAGCAGAGTGGGCAGGGAGGAGGGGATGGTATTGAGAGCAGTGGAAACCCCAGGCCCATTTAGAAGGCTGCCAGGAACCTACTAGTGAACCTGGTTAATGCCACTGAACACCAGCGTGGGTGCAGGTGGTTAATGCCACTGAACACCAGCGTGGGTGCAGGTGGTTAATGCCACTGAACGCCAGCGTGGGTGCAGGTGGTTAATGCCACTGAGCGCCGGCGTGGGTGCAGGTGGTTAATGCCACTGAGCGCCGGCGTGGGTGCAGGTGGTTAATGCCACTGAACGCCAGTGTGGGAGCAGGCCCTGGGTGGCTGGGTAGTTCCAGATCCTGTGTTGAAAGATGCATGGAACAGTACTTACCAGGTGGAGGCTGATTTCAAAAGTGGGCTAATCCCCTTTAAACATGCCCTTGTGCTATGCACTGAATGTTTGCTCCCCTCCCCCATCCATATGTTGAAACCTAACCCCAGGAATGGTGTTAAGAGTTAGGGCCTTGGGGGGGTGACGGAGTCATGAAGAGTGGGATTAAGTGCCCTTGTAAAAGAGGCCTGTGGGAGAGCCGTTTCCCCTTCCGCCATGTGAGGCCACCTGGAAGGTGCCACCTTTGAAGCGGAGAGCAGCCCTCAGCAGACACCAAATCTACCAGCACCCTGACCTTGTACTTCCCGGCCTTCAGGACTGTGTGCAAGAAATTTCTGCTGTTTACAAATTACCTAGTCTAAGATATTTTGTGATAGTTGCTGTAAGAGACTGAGACACCTTCGCAGGTCTTCATTTGCACCTGTGACCTGCAGAAGGCTTCATTCAGTGATCTCAGTGGCTTCCCATAGCAAGCGTAAACAGCCACTTCCTGTAGAACTTGTTGCAAGAATCAGGAAAACCCATCCTTGGGTTCTCTTCTGGTCTTTTGTTAAAAATACGCCATGGGTCGCCCGCCACCTTGTAAGTCCCTTACCTGCTGAGGTTCTTTACTTATTTGGGATGTCAGCTGCCCCCCCCCCCGCCCCGTGTCCTGCTAGCTTCTTCTTTGTGTATTTTTATTATTTTATTTATCTCTTTGCTTTGCTTTGCTATTGCAGTGCTGGGGATGGAACTCAGGGCCTTGCACATGGTAAGCAAGCGCTCTACCCCTGAGCTACACCCCAGCCCCTGCCCTTTGTCTTTGAGGCCCCTGACCAGTTGTGGACTCCGGAAGGCCATCTCAACCTTTGTCCCCTTCCTTAGCCTGCTCTGGTTTCTGGACTTAGAGCAAGTGGAGGCTGCCTTCTCTCGGGTGCTGCTGTATTAGTCGTGCGGTGTCTTTCTGTCCTTCCGAGTTCATTTTCCTCATTCCATTCTTTCTCTCCTTAGAATCCTGATTTCAAATAGTGCTGCATCTCCCAGACCATCCAAGAGCATTTATACCCCTCATTTAATTTTTTGTTGTTGTTCATGGTACTAGGGATTGAACCTAGGGATTTTCTACCTCCAAGCTACACCCCCAGCCCAATTTATTTTTTATTTTGAAACAGAGTCTCACTAAGTTGCTGAGTATCTCACTAAGTTGCTGAGGCTGGCCTCGAACCTGCCATCCTTCTATCTCAGCTTCCCAAGTTCTGGGATTACAGACACATGCTACCACGACTGGCTGCACCCATCATTTAATTTGAGAATTTCTTTACCTAACTCTGGGATCTAGGACTCTGGGGAGTCTTCACCGAGCACCCCCTCTTCTTGTTCTCACTGGTAGGGGTCCAGCCTGCTCCCCAGCAGGGCACCTGGAATGAGGAGGAGGGCAGGCTGATTCACCTGGAAAGGTGGCCCGTTTTCTCTGGCCAGTTTTACAGGCATCCCAGATGGAAAGTGGCAGCCTCATGGACCCCAGGGACTTACTGACCAGCCCTGTCATAGATTGCTCCCCAGCCACTGGCCAGCTAAAAGGGTCAGAGGTTGCTGGTAGCTGGACACCAGGCACTGCAGCATATGTGTTATCCTACACAGGCCTGGTGGCTACAGGGGAATGAAAACCCAGGACCAGGAAGCTGCTGGAGAGGAGGCATCCCAAGATACTGTTTTCATCTGAGCTCCAGGCTTTCCTCTTACCCAAGCAGGGGCAGGAGGAATGCCAATTAAACACAGGCATGCCGGATTTGCAGTTTTTCTTAGTGTGTGCAAGGTGTGCTGGGCATTTGAAACATGCCTTCCAGGCTGCTGCGGGGCAGAGAGGAAAATGTTAAAGATTTAAATGTGGCCAGGCATTGGGCACACACTGTAATCCTAGTACTTGGGAGGCTGAGACAGGAGGATCGCAGGTTTGAAGTCAGTCTCAGCAACTAGATGAGTCTTTCAGCAATCTAGTGAGACCCTGTTTCAAAATAAAAAATAAAATGAGCCAGGCATGGTGGTGCACACTTGTAATCCCAGTACTTGGGAGGCTGAGACAGGAGGATCGCAGGTTTGTGGCCAGCCTCAGCTACTTAGTGAGGCCTCTGCAACTTAGTGAGACCCTGTGTCAAAATAAAGAATAAAAAATAAGGCTGGGGGTGTCCGCAAAATAAAATGAGGCTTGGCGTATAGCTCAGAGGTAGGACACCCCTGGTTTCAGTCTGTAATACCAGAAAAAAAAAAGATTTATAAGTGCTTTCCAAATACTCTACATTTTATTTTTGCAGAACTGGGGATTGACCCGGGCATTCTACTTCTAAGCTATACCCCCAGCCCTATTTTTTATTCTTTATTTGAAACAGGGTCTCACTAAGTTGTGGAGGGCCTCTGTAAGTAGCTGAGGCTGGCCATGAACCTGCGATCCTCCTAGCTCAGCCTCCCAAGTACTGGGATTACAAGCATGTGCCACCACGCCTGGTTAAATACTCTACATTTTATCATTGGAACAGCCAAACTAAGAGACTGCTCTTGGCCAAGTCTTCACGTGTGTGACATCATGGAGCATTGCATTCATTTCCTGGGGCTTTTGTGACAAAGAACCACCAACGGAGTGCTTTAAAACAATAGAAATGTCTTCTCCCGCATTCAGGAGGCCGGATTCTCAAATCAGCGTGCCAGCAGGACCCTGCCCCTTCTGAAGACTCCAAGGGTGGTCCTGCCTGCGTCCTTCAGCTCCTGGGGCTCCTGGCTGCATCACCCCAGTCTCTGCCTCTGCTGTCATGTGGCCTCCCCGCTTTTCCCTGTCTCCTCTTCTGTCTCTTATAAGGACACTGGCCATTTAGGGAAACCCAGGAAGATCCACGGGGACCTCCTCTCAAGTCCTTAATTTAATGACTTCTGCAAAGACTCTTGTTCTAAAATAAGGTTACGCCGGGCGTGGTGGCGCACGCTTGTAATCCCAGTACTTTGGGAGGCGGAGACCGGAGGATCTGGGTTCGCGGCCAGCCTCAGCTCTCTCTCTCTCTCTCTCTCTCTCTCTCTCTACCTAGTGAGGCCCTCCGCAACTTCGTGAGACCTGGTTTCAAAATAAAGTATAAAAAAATAGGGCTGGGGGTATAGCTCGGAGGTAGAATACCCCTGGGTTCAATCCTTGGTACCGCAAAAATAAATAAATAAATAAATAAATAAATAAATAAATAAAATAAGGTTACATTCACAGGTTCTTGAGGGTAGGGCGTGGATGTTCAGTTTGGGGTCCACCATTCACCCCGCAGCAGTGTCTGCAGCAGGGAGGAGGGCGGCCGCGGGGTCTTTGGGGTGGTGACTGGTTTGGTAAGTCCAGCTTTGTTCCCTTCCAGTCCTTTTCTTGTACAGCAGTGTGGTTCGCCCATATTAAAGGGCAGACACAGCTGGCGTGGTGGTGCACGCTTGTAATCCCAGTACCTGGGAGGCTGAGACCGGAGAATCCGGGTTCGCGGCCAGCCTCAGCTACTTAGTGAGGCCCTCCGCAACTTCGTGAGACCCTGTTTCAAAATAAAGAATAAAAAATAGGGCTGGGGGTGTAGCCCAGAGGGAGAATGCCCCTGGGTTCAATCCCCAGTACCGCAAGGAAAAAAATACATAAAAAAAATAAAATAAAGGGCAGACACTTGTTGACAAGAGAGAGAACTCATAGTCACCAGAAGAAAGGAACTGGGGCCCAACTTTCCTTAATTTTCTGTAAAATGCACCATTGTTGTCACAGTGCTTCTGCCCCTGCACCATATAGAAGTGTCTAGAAGCTTTGGGAACACAGCAGTGCCGGCTCCCATCCCCCACCCTACCCCGCCCCACTCACCCACCTGCTCCCTCTCTCTGCAGTGGCTACGGGTGTTGGGATCATTACTACGAGTCGGACACCCTCTTGCACTCGCTTCAGGTCCTGGCGGCCCTTCTGGAGTCTCCGGTGACCCAGGATATCATCTGTGACGTGGGGATGTAAGTGCTGGCACGCGCGTGTGAAAGGCAAAGCCCAGAAAAAGGCGAGTTCAAGGATGTGACATGTCCAGGAGTGTGGAGTTCACACGTGGCAAGAGATACAAAAGCCGTCATAAAGCCGTCATGTTGAAAAGTGGGTTTTGTTCCCATCCCAGCCCTGTAGCCACTGAATCCCCACTTTCCCCACGTGGCGGCAGCTCCTGGAAGCAGTTTTTGTCGGTTCTTTTAGAAGTTCCCAGGCAGGAGTAGTAACACATGCCTATAATCCCAGTACTTGGGAGGCTGAGACAGGAGGATCACAGGTTCGAGGACAGCCTCAGCAACTTAGCGAGGCCCTTAACAACCTAGTGAGACCCTGTTTCAAAACAAAACAAAAAATAAATAAAAAGGGCTGGGGGTGTGGCTCAGAGGTAGAACATCCCTGGGTTCAATCCCCAGGATCAGGAAGGAAAGAAGGAAGGAGGGAGGGACTTCCCAGGCTCACACGAACACGCTGCACAAGTGGGATGTGGCGCTCCTCCGTCACACGCTGAGAGCTGTATTCGTTTGCGGTGAGTCTCAGGGATGGCTCTGCGTCTTTCCACACGGACCTGCCAGCCAGGAAGCTCCTTGCGGCCGGGTTCCGTGGCTGTGGCTCCACTGGCCTTTGCTTTCTTCTTCTTCACACCCTCGCCGTGAGGTTTGTTCAGTAGGGTCTCTTAAACAGCATACAGGTGGGGTTCTTAATCCTGTCGGTTCTCACAGAGGATGACTATGGTACTGTGGACTATATTCGTTTCTCGTTGTTGCTGTGACAAATGCCCGCAGACATGCAGCACAAAAGCAGCCTAGACGGTCGGGAGGTGCAGTTGGGCAGCACCAGTCTGGTACCTTCAGGAGGCCCTAGGGGAGAGTCCACACCCCACCTCTCCCAGCCTCCCCGGCCCGAGACTTCTTCTGGCACTTGCATCGGGTCGGCCGGTTTCTTTTTTTTTTTTTTTTTGCAGTACTGGGGATTGAACCCAGGGGCGTTCTACCTCCGCGCTACACCCCCGGCCCTATTTTTTATCCTTTATTTTGAAACCGGGTCTCACGAAGTTGCGGAGGGCCTCACTAGGTAGAGAGAGAGAGAGACAGAGCTGAGGCTGGCCGCGAACCCGGATCCTCTGGTCTCCGCCTCCCAAAGTACTGGGATTACAAGCGTGTGCCACCACACCCGGCAAGGGCTGGCCAGTTTCTGTCACCCCATCTCCCTGCCTGACACTCCCCCCCTTGTGTTCATCTCGGGCCGCCCCGGGTGGACCAGTGTAGTCTCCCAAAGGTAGCATCTTTAACTTCATCCCACCTGCAAAGCCCCTTTGCCAGGTAGCAGACATGTCTGCAGGTGCTAGGTCTTGGGACGTGGCTGTCTTTGAGGGTGCCACAGCCACCTGGACTTAATGTGATCACTTTATTTTTATTATTATTTTTGCTCAAACATTTCCCTGTGGGCTTGGAATTTCTTTTTTTTTTTTTTTTTTTTTGGTGGTACTAGGAATTGAACCCAGAGCCATTCTACCCCCGAGCTCCATCCCCAGACCAATTTTATTTCTCATTTGGAAACAGGGTCTCACTAGCTTGCTGAGAGCCTCACTAAAATTGCTGAGGCTGTCCTTGAACCTGTGATCCTCCAGTCTCAGCCTTCCAAGTACTAGGATTACAAGCGTGCACCACCATGCCCGGCTCTAGCTTGGAATTTTTAACCCTGTTTCAATTTTTCTATTATTTAACCTTGAAATGGTCACAGTCGTATTTGAAGATACTTCTCTTTTGAAATCTAGCATCACTTTGGATGCATAAGCTCCACTGAACAAAACAAGAATTTTATCATGTCAAGGATACCCTGTACCTGGAATTCCTCTGCATTTTATCCTTCAGAGAAGAGGCGCTGAGGCCCATTCCCTGGTTGGAGGCGCTCTTAGCCACACGGAGCTAGCTCTCACACACAAAGAAAAATTGGAGAATGGTGAGTAATTAAAAAAACACCATTCTGCCAGGAGGCTGAGGCAGGAGGAGCCCAAGTTCCAGGTCAGCATGGGCAACTTAGTGAGCCCTCATCTCAAAAATTAAAAAAAAAAAAAAAAGGCTGGGATGTAGCTGAGTGGTAGAGTGCCTCTGGGTTTGATCCCCAGCACTAAAAAGAAAAAAAAAAAACCAATAAACATTAAAAACACTGTCTTATTAACTTGCTTTTATTTCTTACGGAGTTGGATATTTTTTCTGTTTATTGGTCAATTCATAACACTGTTTTGGAGTTGCGGGTCTTGTTTGGTTGTCATTGTTTGCATTTAGGCTACAATTGTTTGTATCTCATTTAAGAGTTCTTTATATAAGAAGGGTACCAGCATAGAGCTGGGCGTGGTGGCGCACGCTTGTAATCCCAGTACTTGGGAGGCTGAGACTGGAGGATCCAGGTTCGAGGCCAGCCTCAGCTACTTAGTGAGGCCCCCTGCAACTTCGTGAGACCCTGTTTCAAAATAAAGAATAAAAAATAGGGCTGGGGGTGGAGCTCGGAGGTAGAATGCCCCTGGGTTCAATCCCTAGTACTGAAAAAAAATAATAAATAAATGAAAAATACCAGCATAGGATAAAAACACTTTTCCTTCTGTGATGTTTGCTATTTAAGTTTGTTATGTGTTGAGCTTTAAAATGATCTTTTTCTTCCTTCCGGTCTTTTTCTGTTTGTTCGAAGGTCTTGCTCCAGTTAGAGATCAGATAAGCACTGAGGGTCTGTTTTTTTTTTTTATTTTATTCATTTATTTTTTGGTACCAGAGATTGAACCCAGGGGCATTCTACCTCGGAGCTACATCCCAGCCCTGTTTTTTTGTTTGTTTGTTTGTTTTTTTGCTGTACCGGGGATTGAACCCAGGGGCATTCTACCTCTGGGCTACAACCCCAGCCCTATTTTTTATTCTTTATTTTGAAACAGGGTCTCACTAAGTTGCAGAGCCTCACTAAGTAGCTGAGGCTGGACATGAACCTGGATCCTCCAGTCTCAGCCCCCCCAAGTACTGGGATTACAAGCCTGTGCCACCACGCCTGGCTCCCAGCCCTGTTTTATTTTGAAACAGGGTCTCACTAAGTTGCAGAGCCTCACTAAGTAGCTGAGGCTGGCTGCGAACCTGGATCCTCCTGTCTCAGCCTCCCAAGTCCTGGGAGTACAAGCGTGCGCACCACGCCCAGCTGGGCACTGTTTTATTTAAAGTACCAATGTGTGTGGCACTCAGCACACCCTTAGTACCAAGGAGAACATGTTTGTGCCACCCTGGAACATGTTCTCGTTTGGCTTGCGTGAGGACAGAAGCCACGACGGTGGGAGTCCCTCACGGTAGCCATGGATGTGCTGTGGCCAGGCCTGGGGGACAGGGGTGCCCCTGCACTCATCCCGCCTTTGACCAACCCCATGTGGGGAGGAGGCATCATCGAGGCCGGTGCTCCTCGGCCAGTGCAAAGCCGGAACCTGAGCCACAGTGCCCGACTTGGAATCCCATGCTCACACAGCGGGTTTTCCTTCCCCAGCACAGGGGCCATGCGGCAGGTGCCCGGGCCTGCACACTTGCTGTTCATGTGTGTCACGGCCAGCCCTCCTGCCCTCCTTTAAAGACCCTTGTTCCCAGCCCGGCGTGGTGGCGCACACCTGTAATGCTAGTACTTGAGAGGCTGAGATAGGAGGATCACAGTTGGAGGACAGCCTCAGCAAGTAGTGAGACTCAGCAACCTAGAGAGACCCTGTTTCAAAACAAAAAATAAAAAAGGGCTGGGAGTGTAGCTCAGAGGTAGAATCCCCTGTGTTTAATCTTCAGTACAACAAACAACAAAAAACCCTAACGACCCTGTTTCCTTGCGTTTGCCAAGTTCTGCACTGAGCCTTGGGTTGGGCTCAGGGCCAGCAAGCTGCCTGACCTCTGGCCTCTCTACTTTGGTCCCCTGGTCTGCCGATCGAGAGGTGACATGAACAGGCGCACTAAGGGTGGAAGAGATGCTGGGAAGGGGGACTCGGGGACTGGGGCTAGGTGACGAGACAGCAGAGGTGAGCCAGGGTGGCCACTTGGCTCTGAGAACATTCCAGAAGGAGCAGGAGGAGCCTGAGGGTGGATGCCTTCATGCTTAATCCAGAAGGTTCTCCTCCAGAATTGTGAACAGTAAACAGTACACAAATGGAAATACCTCCCAGGGGACGCTGGGGTGATCCATGGAGCAGTGGTAGCCTTGGGTGCAGTTAGGGGGTGTTGAAAAATAATATGGGGGGCACTGAGTAATTTTTTTCTGTAAAGGGGGCGGTGAGCCAGTAAGTTTGGGAGTGTGTGCTTCAGACTTAACCAGGATGGGGCCGGCGGCCGGAGCTGCCTCTGCTTGCTGCGGTTTTTGTAACGGGGCACACACGCCCGTCTCCCTTCCCTCCACAGGCCTGTGATGCACCGGAACGTCCGCTACAACTGCCGAGTGATCTTTCTCAACAGGTGGGTGACCCCCGGGAGAGGGACCGGCATGGCTCCCTGCCCTGGGCTGGAGGCTTCCTCTGGAGGTGGCTTTAGCGAGCCCACACAGAGCTAGGTGATTCACATGACCCTTTCTCTGGGTCTCAGCCACTGCTCAAAGGTCACCCTGAGGTCTTAGGAGTGGCACCCGGGAGCGGGGCTTGGGGACATGCCCCTCTTGCTAGATGAGGGCGGTCTCCTGGCCACCCCTGGTCAGCTGACAGCCGAGCGCACCTGCGGGGTCTGCGCCCGTCTTCTGTCGTCGTGGACTGTCGGGTGGAGGGCAACTGAAGCCCAGAGATGGGGAGAGATTTTCTCAGGGCTCCGTGCTTAGGCCGGCTCCGCGTGGTGTTACCAGCGACCTCTGTGTGAGCGGCCCTGTTTCCCGTCTGCAGGAGGATCCTGCTCATCAGACCCAAGATGGCCCTGGCTAACGAGGCCAACTACCGGGAGCTGCGCTGGTTCACCCCGTGGTCCAGGAGCAGGTGAGTTTCAGTGTTGAGCACCAAGCACTGCACGTGACTCGCAACTGCTCGGGTGTCTGTCAGCGTCTTCGCCCTCATAGCCTTGGTCCGGGTCATGGGATGTGATACACAAGGGGTAAGGCCCCTGCCCCCTGCTGCTGCCATTTAATACCACTTTATGCTGCCTCACCGGTCACATAAAGTCTCAGTCATCCATCAGTGGTCACCAGACACTGTAAGTGACGCTGTGTCTCAAATGGTCCTGTATATCAGGGTTGTCAGTGTCAGCCTGGGTGACATTGGGGGACAGATGAGTCTTTCAGGGAGGCTGTCCTGTGCACTGTTAGTTGACAAGCAGCATCCCTGACCTCAAATAGATGCTCATAGTTGAGACTCCCAAGAAACTCCCCCCCCCACTTCCAGACCTCCCTGGGGGCGGAGAAACCCGCTCCGTGCTTTTATCACAGGCAAAACCCCACTTGTTTATCACCGTTGCTCTTGTAAGTGAGACCTTTAACATTAGGTTTCTAAGTGGTGCTGCTTTTATGAAGGAAAGCTTTTGGTTCTTGTGTGTTGCTTTTTTTTGTTTTGTTTTGTTTTGTTGGTTTTTTTTTTGGCGGTACTGGGGATTGAACCCAGGAGCATTCTACCTCCAAGCTACACCTCCAGCCCTATTTTTTATTCTTTATTTTGAAACAGGGTCTCACTAAGTTGCAGAGGGCCTCACGAAGTAGCTGAGGCTGACTGCAAACCTGCGATCCTCCTGTCTCAGCCTCCCAAGTACCGGGATTACAAGCGTGTGCCACCACGCCCGGCGTGTGTTGCTTTTGTATTTGACTACCTTACTGAATCCTCTTATTGTGGCTCACAGTTATTTTGTGATTGTTTTAGTTCTTTGGTCAAGTAGAAATTAGATCATGTGTAGCTAATTTTACTTCTCCCTTTTGATACTTACAACTTTCCGTTCATTTTCTGAGCATTTGTTGGCTAGCATTTCTAGAATTATATTCTAGATGACTTCTCAAACACAAGACTTAGATCGTGGGCTTTCTTGTCTTTCTCCCAACTTTACTTGAGAAAGTCTTCAGGCTTCTGTGTTGCCTTTTAGACTTATTCTTATCCCTCTTATCTTTACTTTAGGCTTCTTATTTTTTGTTTTGTGGTACTGGGGATTGAGCAGAGGCATTCTACCTTCCAGCTACACCCCCCAACCCTATTTTATTTTTTATTTGGAAACAGGGCCTTGCTAAGTTGCTGAGGCTGGCTTTGAACCTGTGATCCTCCTGTCTTAGCCTCCAAAGAACTGGGATGCTCCAGGCTTTTTTTTTTTTGTGTGTGGTACTGAGGATTGAACCCAGGGGTATTCTACCTTTGAGCTACACCCCCAGCCCTATTTTATTTTATTTTATTATTTTATTTATTTTATTATTTTATTTTTTATTTTATTTTATTTGCGGTACTGCATTCTACTTCTGCGCTACACCCCCGGCCCTATTTTTTATACTTTATTTTGAAACCGGGTCTCACGAAGTTGCGGAGGGCCTCACTAAGTAGAGAGAGAGAGAGAGAGAGAGAGAGACAGGGGGGGAGAGAGAGAGAGAGAGCTGAGGCTGGCCGCGAACCCGGATCCTCCGGTCTCTGCCTCCCAAAGTACTGGGATTACAAGCGTGCACCACCACGCCCGGCCCTATTTTATTCTTTATTTAGAAACCTGCGATCCTCCTGTCTCAGCCTCTCAAGTACTGGGATTATAAGTGTGTGCCACCACGCTTGGCTAGGCTTTTTAAATTAATTGAGAATGGATATTGAATTCATCAAATGTTTTTTCAGCCTATGGTGCAATAAATATAGGGTAAATCTGCATTAGCTACACCCTCAGCCCCTTTTTATTTTTTATTTTGAAAGAGGGCCTTGCTAAGTTGCTGAGGCTGGCCTCAAACCTGCAATCCTCCTGTCTCAGTCTCCCAAGTACTGGGATTACAGGCATACACCACCATGCCTGGCACCACTCTTGATTTCCTACTAAAGAAGAGGGTTTTATGTACCTACCCCCTTCTCTTTAGTTCCTCTCTGCGTCATCTTCCTAACAGGGACATTTCTCGGTGTTTTGGTTAAATCACAGTGCAGTGTTGACATGATTTGCTTTGTGGATTTCACGGCTGAGCAAGGCTTGTGAGTGTTCCATGCGCCCCACCCAGCTCCGCCCTGCCTCCTCCGGCCACCCTTCCTCTCAAGCTACCCCCGCCATCTCTGGACCTCTCCTTCAACCTAGGGAGCTAACCTCTTTCTCTGGTCAGTTTTGCCTTCACTGGAACACAGCTCCAAGAAGCTTCCCGCACAACAGCTAGTGGAAGGTGTTTTGAGACCTTGCCTGCCCACAGATGTCTTTATTTAAAACTCACCCACAATGAGTAGTTTTTTAAAATTCCAGGTTAAAAATAATTTTTGGGTAATTTTGAACACATCACCCACCCCAGGGGTTGCTTTTTGGCATCTGCTGGTGAGGAGGCTTCACGCTGGCTCCATGGCTGCGTGCGAAGGGCTTCCACTGCCCCTAGCCGCCCACTCCCCGACACACAGCATGTGCCAGGGGGTGGAGGCCAGGAACCCGCGGCCGCGGAACAGGAGGAGCCGACCCCAATCCCAGCCAGACTCAGAAAGATAACACTGAACAGAGGGAGCGTGTCATAGAGGATGCCTGTGATTCCATGATGTCAGGTTCACGAATAAGCGAGCCGTCAGTGGGATGCACAGGTCTGGGTACCGGCAGAAAGATGCCATGCACGCTCCCTGGCTGGTGTGCGCGCTCCCTGGCCGGCGTGCGCGCTCCCTGGCCCGTGTGCGTGCTTCCTGGGCGGCGTGCGCGCTCCCTGGGCGGTGTGCGCGCTCCCTGGGTGGTGTACGAGTGCGCGCCGGCCTGTTTCGGGATTAGCCTTTAAACGCACGTGTGCTTCGGAGCTGTCCTGCGTGGCCAGTGTTGAAAAGAGGCCTCTGGCCAGCCCAGCCTTCGTCTTCCTTCACGGTGCCAGCTACTTCTGCCTAGATGGATGCCTTGAAATTTAGTGATGTGGACAATGGCCGCGTAGTCTCTCCTTTTTCAATTATATACCGTGGGCATTTCGGCTTTATAGCAAGCTGTTATTTCAAAAAGGTTCATTTGCTTCCTACTTTTTTTGTGTGGTACTGAGGATTGAACCCAGAGGCATTCTTCCTCTGAGCTACATCTCCAGACCTATTTTTATTTTTATTTATTTATTTATTTACTGCGGTACTAGGGATTGAACCCAGGGGCATTCTACCTCCGAGCTGCACCCCCAGCCCTATTTTTTATTCTTCATTTTGTAACAGGGTCTCACTAAGTTGCGGAGGGCCTCACTAAGTAGCTGAGGCTGGCTGTGAACCCGGATCCTCCGGTCTCAGCCTCCCAAGTACTGAGATTACAAGTGTGCGCCACCACGCCCGGCTTATTCTTTTTATTTTGAAACAGGGTCTCAGTAAGTTGCGGAAAGCCTCATTAAGTAGCTGAGGCTGGCCGCGAACCCGGATCCTCTGGTCTCAGCCTCCCAAGTACTGAGATTACAAGTGTGCACCACCATGCCTGGCTTGCTTCTTACTTTTTTAAAAATAGACTTTGATTGGTGCATTGTAATTCCACGTCATGAGGAGGCTCAGAGCGCTAGGAGCATGTGCACGAGGCTCTTGGTGAGTGCCCCTCCCCCCCTTCTCGGCGCGTGTGGGTTCTTGAGAGGTGTTGATGGCCTTACTTGACCTGTGGCCTGCGTTGAGGACTGTGTTCTGCTTCCAGTGGATTCTGTGCTTCTGCTTTTGTTCTCTTCTTCTGGGGCCTCCGTCACGGGCACGTCACACCCTGTCTGCCTCCCTCCCTCCTCTCTTCTCCACCATCGCTGCCTCTTCATTTGATTGCACTTTGTCCTGTGTTTTATTCCCCTGTCTTCTATGCAGTGGTTTTCACTAGGACTTTCTGCTTTTTATCTTATCAACAATTTTGTCTCCTGTCATTTATCTGTGCTTTTGTTGAGCTCTCCCATCAGTTTATTGAGAGCACAAGTGTATTGGTCAGGGTTCACTAGACTAACAGAATTCACAGAATGAGTATATGGAAAAAGGGGTTTATCAGATCAGCTTACAATGTAGTCCCGAGTTCCGACTGCACGTGGAGAGTCAGAGGAACCAGTAGCTGGTCGAGCGGTCTAAGAGCTCTTCGGAGAAACGATGGTGAAGTTTCAGTTCGAAGGGCCGGAGGCCGACGATCTCAGACGAGAGCAGAAGATCAAGAAGCTCTTCAGAGAAGCCGGGCATGGTGGCGCACGCTTGTAATCCCAGTACTTTGGGAGGCGGAGACCGGAGGATCCGGGTTCGCGGCCAGCCTCAGCTCGCTCTCTCTCTCTCCCTGTCTCTCTCTCTCTCT
>PVJS01047171.1:0-15551 GCA_004027185.1 Glis glis
GGTAAAGAGTGAGATGGGAATACCAAAAACACAGGAATCCCAGGTAAAGAGTGAGATGGGAATACCAAAAACACAGGAATCCCAGGTAAAGAGTGAGATGGGAATACCAAAAACACAGGAATCCCAGGTAAAGAGTGAGATGGGAATACCAAAAACACAGGAATCCCAGGTAAAGAGTGAGATGGGAATACCAAAAACACAGGAACCCCAGGTAAAGAAGAGTGAAGAGAAAGTACAGGAAGCCTAAGGAAGTGAGGCAAATTCTCGGAATTAAGAAAAGGAGAACAAAAGAAAAGGAGATGCAGAGACAATCAAGATGATGAAGTAAAAAATGCTAGAAACAAGAAAGGCCATAAACAAAGTTAAAAGAACAAAATCAGAAGAGTAAGAAAGGCTCAGAGAAGAGCTAAGGCAGGTAAGGAAGTACAACAAAAAGGCAGAAGAGTAAATGAAAGGAAGGCCTACAAGACAACTGACCATGACTCGCATCCTCCAGATACACACCATGTCCCGGCCATTGCCTGGATGTATTATTATTATAAAATTCATGTAATCCATATATCTGCATTTTCTTTTCTTCAGAAGTTTCACCATTTTTAGACCTCTCAGCCACAAACTTCAGCTTTCAAATGTTTGTTTTATAAGTCAATAAATACAAAAGGAATGTATTAAAGAAATGCATAATAATTTCTTTTGACATTTATTCTATCTCTAGTTTGCCCAACCAAATCAACCAATAACTGTTCATGGCTGGCCTAATTATTGCAAGATACTCTACTAGCAATAAGGGGTATACAGAAAGATACAAGTCAAAGTCCCTGGAATCCAGTAGCTTGTAATATACACAGTGATATATGTGTGCATGATATTTCTTTAGAAGTCAATTTTTTAAAGTGTCAAAGTAGTTTAGATACACAATATAATAGAAATTCAGAAACATCTTGGGATGAGAAAGTAAGAAGGGAGTGGTGGTACATGATGTGTGTCAAAAGATGGACAAGCTGTTGATACGCTGAATGTAGTGGAAAGAGAAGGAAGGCAATGGAGTTCAAGGCCATGTCCCAGGGGCAGTAGGCAGTTCTGCTACTGCAGCAGACTCATGGGAGGCATTCTGGAGTATCATTTTGAAAAGGACAGTGTGAAGGGATTCAAAAAACAAACCTGAGTTTATATTTTACTCTTCAGGAAACTGGAAGCCTTCTGGGGTGTTTGAGAAGAGTAAGTGAAGAAGTTTGCATTGTAAAAGCAAAAATGTTAATCTTGTGATAATGTAAAATAAAGAAATATGATAGGAAGTAAATCTAGTTGAGAGGTGCTTAGAGCAAGTGATGGAAAGAGGATAAATAGAAGGGCCGGGCCCATTGACGTATGCCTATAATCCCAGTACTGGAGATGTCCTATTCAATTTATAGGTGTTTTTAATATTAATTTTTATCTGCCACTTGTTTTTAGTTTTTTATTAACATGTGTTAACTGAACATATTAATGGGGATTCAGTATACTTCCATACATGTATATAGCATGCATGGATCAAATCCAGTTGCCCTTTATCCACCCCTACATACACAGCCTTCCCAATCTCTAGTAATCACTATTACTTACAGATTCACTTCTTTTAGCTCTCACATATGAGGGAGAATATGTGGCACTTGTCTTCCTGCATCTGGCTAACTTCACTTAAAACAATGGCCTCCAGTTCCATCTATTTTGCTGCAAATGACAGGTTCTGTTCTTCCTTATGGCTGAATAATACTCCATTGTGGATATATACCACATTTTTATCCATTTCTCTCTTGACAGACTTCTAGGCTGATTCCATATCTTAGCTATTGTGAATAGTGTGGCAACAAACACAGATATGAAGGCATTTCTTTGGTATGCTGATTTAATTTCCTTTGGATATATACCCAGAAATGAGATAGATGAGCTGGGCGTGGTGGCGCACGCTTGTAATCCCAGTACTTTGGGAGGCAGAGACCGGAGGATCCAGGTTCGCGGCCAGCCTCAGCTATCTCTCTCTCTCTCACTCTCTCTCTCCCTCTCTCTCTCTACTTAGTGAGGCCCTCCGCAACTTCATGAGACCCGGTTTCAAAATAAAGTATAAAAAATAGGGCCGGGGATGTAGCGCAGAGGTAGAACGCCCCTGGGTTCAATCCCCAGTACCACAAAAAAAAAAAATGAGATAGATGGGTTACATGGTAGATCCGTTTTTAGTTTATTGAGAAACCTCCATACTGTTCTCCATAACAGCTATACTAATTTACATTACCAACAGTACATAAGAGTTCTTTTTTCTCTACATCTGTACCAGCACCTGTAATTTTTTATTTTTACAATAGCCATTCTATTACAAATAGAATGGAGTGAAATTGTATCTCATTGCATTTTTAATTTACATTTCCCTGATAGCTAATGATATTGAGCATTTTTTCATATATTTGTTGGCCATTTGTATTTCTTCTTTTGAGAAGGATCTATTCAGATCATTTGCCCATTTTTAAATGTATTTGGGGGGGCAGGTATGGTGGCACATGCCTGTAATCCCAGTTCTTGGCAGAATGAGACAGAAGAACTGCAGATTCAAAGCCAGCCTCAGCAATTTAGCAGGACCCTCAGCAACATAGGGAGACCTTGTTTCCAAACAAAAAATAAAATAGGGCTGGGGGTGTAGCTCAGAAATAGAACACCCCTGGGTTCAATCCCCAGTACCACACACAAAATAAAATAATAATAAAAATAAAAATGAAATGAATTTGTTTGGTTTGGTTTTGGTTTTGCTGTTCTTTTTTGAGTTCCTTATGTGTTCTGGATATTAGCTCTCAGCCAGATGAATAGTTAGCAAAATTTTTCTCCCATTCTGTAGGTTGTCTCTGCATTCTTTTGATTGTTTCCTTTGATGTATTGAAGCTTTTAAATTTAATATAATCCCATTTGTCAGTTTTTGCTTTTATTTTCTGAGCTTTTGGGGTCTTATCCAGAAAATCACTGTACCAAAGTTGAAGGTAGCAGTACTTCAGGGCATGGTGGAGGAGGAAAGCTGCCCTCACCTCATGGTAACCAGGAAGGAGAGAGTGGGGAGGAGGGGGCCAGGGACAGATAGTCCCCACAGCCACACCCCCAGTGATTCACCTCCTCCAGCTATGCACCAGCTCCAAACCTGGCTCCATAGCTTAACTCATGAGCTTCTCTGGAGATCATTTTATATCCAAACTACAACATAAGCCAATCTAATAAATCTCCTCTAGAGAACCCTCATACAAATGTCTTGAAGTGTTTCCCCTACATTTTCTTCTAGTGGTTTCAGAGTTTCAGGCCTTCCATTTAAGTCTTTAATCCATCTTGATTATTGTACACTGTGAGAGATAGAGGTCAAGTTTCAGTCTTCTGCATGTGGATATCACGTCTTCCCAGCACCAGTTGTTGAAGAGGCTGAACTTTCTCCAATGTATGATTTTGGTGCCTGTGTCAAGAATGTTGGCTATGGATGTGTGGGTTTATTTCTAGAATCTATATGGTATTCCACTGGTCTCTGGATCTGTTTTTATGCCAATACCATATTGTTTTGGTTACTATGGCTATGTAGTATGTCCTGAAATCAGGTATTGTTGTCTTTCCAGCTTTGTTCTTTTTGCTCAAGATTGCTTTGTCCAGAGTCTTTTGTGTTGCATATGAATTTTAGAATTGTTTTTTCTATCTGTGAGGAATGTCATTGGTATTTTGATAGGGTTTGCATTGAATTTGTAGATCACTCTTCCAATCTATGAGTATGGGAGACATTCCATATTTTTGTATCTTCTCCAGTTTCTTTCATAAGTATTTTATAGTTTTCCTTGTAAAGATCTTTCACTTCCTTGGTTAAGTTTATTCCTAGGTGTGTGTGTTTGTAGCTGTTGTGAATGGGATTGCTTTCATGATTTATTTCTCAGCAAATTCATTATGGGTATATTAAAAAAAAAGCTAAGTTTTGTTTGTTGATTTTGTTGATTTATGTTGCTATCTTACTGAATTCATTTATCAGTTCTAATAGCCTTTTGGTGAAGTCTTTGCGTTTTTCTATATACAAAATCATCATCTGAAAATGGGGATAGTTTGACTATCCTATTCATATGCCTTTCATTTCTTTCTCTTCCCTAATTGCTCTGGCTAAATTTTTTAGTACTATATTGAATAAGAGTAATGAGAGTGAACACCCTTGTTTCTGATCTCAGAGGAAATGCTTCCAGCTTTCCCCATTCACTATGATGTCAGTTGTGGGTTTGTCATATACATCCCTTATTATGTTGAAGTACAATCCTTCTATGTCACGTTTATCATAAAAGAATGCTGAATCGTATCAAATGCTTTTTCTGCATTGTGTCAGCCAACATCCTCATTGCTGTAACCCAAAAAAACCTGCTACAATAACTTAGAGGAAGGAGATTTATTTGCTCACAGTTCAGGAGATTTCAGGGGTTCAGTCCATGTTAGGCCAGGTGAAATCTGCAGAGCTCAGGGCATGGTGGCAGGAAGCAGACAAAGAGAACGAGAAAGCAAGGGCTCTGCTCTCATATCATGAAGGCTGAAAGCAAGAGAGAGAGCAAGCAAGGGGATTCAAGGACATAAGCATAGTTGCCAAGGCTATACCCTGTGACTAACCTCCTCCAGCCACACCCCACCTGCCTAGGTTACCACCCAATAAGTCCATTACAATGAGTTTATCCACTGATGAGATTACAACTGTCATGATATAATTATGTAAACTCTGAATATCAATTCATGAGCTCTTTTAGGGGACAGTCTATATCCAAACCTTAACATGCATCTATTGAAATGATCATATGATTTTATCCTCTGTTCTACTGATACGATGTTATTATGTCTATTGATTTGTGTATGTTGAACCATCCTTGCATCCCTGGAATGAAATAACTTCATCATGATCAATGATCTTTTTGATGTCCTACTAACTTCAATTTCCTATTATTTTACTGAGAATTTTTGCATCTTTGTTCATTAGGGATAGTTACCTATAGTTTGTTTTTGTTGTTTTGTGTCCTTCTGTGGTTTGTGTAATAGGGTTACACTGGCCTCATAAGAATGAGTTGAGAAGGGTTCCTTCCAAACTTCAATTCTTTAGAATACTTTGAGAATTGGCATGATTTCTCCTTTAAATTTTTGGTAAAATTCAGCAGTGAAGCCATCCATTCCCAGACTTTTCTTTGTTGGGAGATTTTTATTACTGATTCCATCTCATTACTTGTTACTGGCCTATTCATTTCTTAATGTCTTCATGGTTCAATTTGGGTAGGTCATATGTATCTAGAAAGTTGTCCATTTCTTCTAGGATTTCCAATTTGTGAGAACATAGTGTTTCATAATAGTCCTTAGTGATCCTTTGCTTGTCTGCAGTATGAGATGCAGTGTCTCTATTTTTATTTCTGATTTTGTTTATTTGGGTCTTCTCTCTGTCTTTTTTCCTTTTTTTTTTCAGTTAGTCTGGCTAAGAGTTTGTCAACTCTATTTATCTTTTTAAAACATCAACTCACCAGGTGTAGTGGTGCACACTTGTAATCCCAGTACTTGGGAGGCTGAGACTGGAGGATTCGGGTTCGCAGCTAGCCTCAGCTACTTAGTGAGGCCCTCCACAATTTAGTGAGACCCTGTTTCAAAATAAAGAATAAAAAAATAGGGCTGAGGGTGTACCTCAGAGGTAGAATGCCCCTGGGTTCAATCCCCAGTACCGCCAACAAAAATAAAAAATGAAACACCAACTCTATTTCATTGATCTTTGTATTTTTGTTTGTATTTCATTTATTTTGATAATCTCTGATTATCTATTGTGGTCTTTAATTCATTTATTGACTCCTTCATTTCACTCAAAGCCTCTTTTAGGTTCTTTCTTAGGGCCTGAATTTCCTTCTTTATTTCCCGTACATTTTCTTTGAGGCCTTTCATCATCTTGAAGATCAAAATTTGGAATTCTCCTTCTTGCATTTCCTGCAGATCAGTATCGGTGATCTCCCTTGTTGTTGAGTTGTGGGAGTTTATTGTTTTCTCACTATTCTTCAGAGCTTTGATGGCCCCTGGGACAATGCCCCTGATATGCTTGCTACAATCACATGGAGCACTGTCTGTCACTGGAATGCATGCATACGAGGCACAAACTCTGCTGGCAGAGAGTGTTGAGTTCCCAGCCTGTAGCTGTGACCAAGTGAAACCCTAAAGGGTACCTGGCCTCCTGGCTTTCAAGGCCCAAGCTCTGGCAGGGACAGATTGTACAGTTCTAAGCTTGGGGCTTGGGTGGTTCAGCTATTTAGCCCTGGGACACCACTACCGCTCTGGGCAGCTATGATCACGTGAGCCCTTGTTGGCCTCTGGCGATGGTGCCTGTAGCACCCAAACACAGCTAGGCGTGAGTTTATTGCTTTCTGAGCCTGCAACATGGTAGGCTGGGTTATTTCTCCCCACAGACACCATGGCTGGCTGTCCTGTGGTGGTCCCTGGAGCCCCTCCAAGGGCTTGGTGAACTGTGACTCTCCTGCCCTCCCACCCAAATGCCTCTAGGGGCTGTCTGCTAATTCACATTTCTGTTGAGTCTGACAGTAGCCCCCACCTCCACCTCCGCAGGGGTGATTTGCAAAGTCACAGACCCAGTCGGTCTAATCCTTGCCACACAAGTCCCTGTGACCGCGCAGGGCAGTTTCCCGCTGGGACGGCTTGTTAACTCACAGTCTTGATGAGCACTGCTCCCAGTTCCTGGAGGCAGAGATGAGTTCAGCTGCAGCTGCAGGATCAAGCTGGGGCATCCAGGTAGTCAGGTTTTTGTTGAATGTGGAGAGAAGTCAACTGCTTTTGATGATGGTCTGTAGTCGCTGGCTTCACAAGAATCTATTCTTTGCTGGAGGTCTCTGGAGCCACAGGGCCGGCAGCTGCCAGCCAGCATGGCCTGGCCAAGATGGCACCACCGCCGCCATTCTCTGCTCACCAGGTGAGACACATGGTGCTCTTTACAGTCCTCAGCTCTCTCTTCTGGCTCTGATTCCTCCACGTTTTAGCTGTCATTGTTTTTTGTTAAGTTTTTCACTGCTTTTCTTCTCTTGTCAAGAAGCAGTCTTCCTGGTGGTTGAGTTCCTAGTCTCAGAGCAACTGAAACACATTGTCTCACTCTACACCTCCATCTTTAATATCTAACCCTCATGTTTCTTTGTTGACTTTTTTTGGGGTCTGGATGATCTGTCCATTGATTAAAGTGCGTGTTCATGATTATTGTGTTGGACCCTATCTCTCCCTTTAAGTCTAATAGTGCTTGTTTTATAAAATTTGGTGCTCTGACATTAGGTGTATATAGGTTTCTAATCATATCTTCTTGTTGAGCTGATCCCTTGATCATTATAAAGTGACTTATTTGGAGCATCCCCAACAACTTCAGACATCAGGTGATGCAGCTAGGTTAGGAGGTGGGGCATGGCTGGAGGAGATGGTCACTGAGGGTGCAGCCTTGAGAACTGTATCTATCCTTGGCCCCTTCCTCTCTCTCACTTTCTTTGCTTCTAGCCACCAGGAGATGAGCAGCTTTTCATCTGCCTTGCCCTCTGCCACAATGTTTCTGCCTTGGACTAAACCTCTGAAACCATGAGACAAATGGTTTCCTCTAAGTTTTTCTTTCTTCCCCTAAGTTGTTCTTGTCAGGTATTTTGGTCACAATTGCTGCTCGAGCTAGTGGCAGACCTTGGCATTGTCCACGTGGTGCTGCTGCTGCAGGAATGCAGGATGCTGGAGTTAAGGGGTCACGGAGGCTTCCACCTAAATTTCAAACGAAAACCTGAGAAGACAGGCAATGTGGAACAGGATCACAACCCCTGCAGGCAGACCCTGAAAGAGCCATAAGTGATGTTGTAAGAGTGAAGCCAAAGCTGCAATAAAGACCCTAGGAATTAAGAGATACTAGGAATGTGGAAAATCTGTTGAGGAAAGCTGCAGGCTGAAAAAAAAAAAGGCTAAGAGAGAGACCACAGAAGCAGGGCATCCCAAGCCATTTGGAGATCACATCTTACCACTATGTGTCCTGAATACCAGACGTGGAGATACAGGACTTAATATTTGCCCTTCTGGGTCTCAGTCTTACTTTGGTGCTATCCCTTCTTTCTATGCTCCTACTCCCCGCCTCCTCTGGAATGGGAGTGTTTACTCTGTGTCACTGTACATTGGATGTATGTAACTGCTTTTTGTTTTTACAGGGGCTCACAGCTAAGAGTTTTCCTTGAGTCTCAAAGACATTAGACTTGGACTTTTGAGCACTGCTTGAACTGTTAACACTACAGGGACTCTTGGGAGGTTAACTGGATGCACTGTGAGATGAGCATGAGCTCTTGGGGGCCAAAGAGGGTGTCATAGTATGGATTAGGAGTGTCCCCCAAATCCTCATGTTAGGCAGTACAGCTAGGTTTGGAGGTGGGACATGGCTGGAGAAGGTGGGTCAATGGGGGCATGGCCCTGAGGACCATATCTATCCCTGATCCCTTCCTGTCTCACTCTGCTTCCCAGCTACCATGAGCTAAGCAGCTTTCCCCTGCCATGCCCTGCTGTCACGATGTTTCTGCCTTGAAGCTGGCCAATCATGGATGGAACCTTTGAAACCATGAGCTCAAATAAACCTTTCCTCTTCAAAGTTGTTCTTGTCAGGTATTGTGGTCACAGCAATGAAAAAGCTAACACGGTGACCTTGTCTTACAGTTTTTGTCTTAACGTCTATTTTGTAAGATATACATATAGCTACTCTTGCTTGCTTTAGGTTTCCATTTGCTTCAAATGTCATTTTTCACCCTTTCACTTTCAGTCTGTATGTGTCATTACTGGTGAGGTGAGTTTCTTGCAGGCAGCATGCTGTTGGGTCTTATCTTTTTATCTATTCATCCAGGCTATATCTTTTCACTAGAAAAACTAGTCAGTTTAAATTCAAAGTTACTGTTGATCGGTAAGGACTTACTCCTGTCACTTTGGATTTGTCTTTTGTTGTTTTTGTTTATTGTAGTTTTGAATATTTTTTGTTTTCTTCCTCTCATCTTCCTGGTTTGATGGTTTGTTGTATTGATAATGTTTGGTTCTTTTCTATTTCCCTCTTGGGTATCTACTCTAATGGATTTATAATTTCACATGCTTCCATGGTGGTAGTTATCCTTCACTTCTTAATGTAGAAATCTCTTAAGCTTCTTTTATAAAGCTGGTCTGGTAGTCATGAATTCCCTCAGTTTTTAGAAGGACTTCATTTCTCCTGCATTTCTACAGAATAGCCTTGCCGGTATAATAAACTTGGTTGGCAGTTATTTTCTTTCAGGATTTGAGATACATCACTCCATTCTCTCCTGGCCTGTATAGTTTCTGCTGAGAAATTTTCTGTTAGTTTAATGGAGTTGCCCTTAAATGCAACTTGGTACTTTTCTCTTACAAATATTAAAATTCTTTGTCCTATACTTTTGAAAGTTTAATTATAATATGTTGTGGTGAAGATCTTTTCTGACCATGTCCATTGGAGATTCTATTCACTATATTATAAGTCTCCTCTACAAAGAGGTAAATGTTTTCCCAAGATTAGAAAGTTTTTGGTATTATGTAATTGAGTAGGTTTTCTATGCCCTTAATCTTCATTTCCTCACCTTTGGAAATGCCAAGGATAGGGATGTTTGATGACTTAATGGTGTCCCAAAGATCCTGACTGCCCTCTTCATCCTTAATTTTTTTCTTTTTCTCTTTTTCTTTTCAGTCTGAATGTGATATTTCAAAAAACCTGTCTTCAGACTCAGATATTCTTTCTTCCACTGATCTAGTCTGTTGTTGAGGCTTTCCGCTGAATTTATTTAATGAATTAAGCTCTTCAAAACCCAAGATTTGTTTGGTTCTTTTTCAAAATCTCTACCTCTTTGCTGAATTCCTCATTCATATCCTGCTTTGTCTTCTAATTTCATTTAATGGTTTGTATGTATTATCTTGGATCTTATTGAGTTTTTTTAAAGTAATTTTTTAAATTCATCATCAGACATTTTGTCCATTTCAATTTCTTTGGAATTTGTTACTAAAGAGTTATGGTTTGGGGGTATCATAATGTGCTTTTTTTCATATTTTTTCATATTTTTTGTTACCATATTGAGTTTGAGCATCTGATGGATCAGATATCTCTACCAACTTTATGGGATGATTTTGTTAGTAAGCAGCTTTCTCCTGAAGATGTGTCTTGAGGTATCACTTTGTTATGCAATATTGGCTTTATTTCCAGTTTGGCACCATAGTATAGTTTCCCTGCAGCTTCTTTAACTGTGATTAGTAAGTCTGGGCAGTGTGTAATCATGTCAGAGTTGGAGAGACCCACTCTCACTGCAAGCCATGCAAGAGTGGGGACACTAGCAGTTCAAGCAGGTATGGTGTAAACAGCAGAGTTTGTAGAGTTTACACTATGTGGCTACTCCTACAATAGAAGTGGTGGCCCCACTGGGTGATGGGGATTCTTCAGGGCCTATTGATATTGGCTCTGTTACTTGTAAGTGTTCTCTGGCACTACTGGCTGCACCAATAAGGATGAGGCCTGAAGCACTTGTCCTCTGACCAAACAGTGGTGCAGGCCCAGATGCTTCACAGTGACAGGAACAGCAGCATTCTTTCTGTGGAACTCACCCAGTCCTGAGAGCAGCGAGTCATCAGACAAGGCGCTGGGGCGGCCAGCAGTGGGAACCACATAGCTGTAATGGCAATAGGAATTGTGTTCTCTGCTGCTACTGTGGGAGTGCCAGCCCAGGAGCGGTACCTTGCCCCTGCCCACCAACCATGCTCATCTAGGGAGGGGGCAACAGCTGAGGCTTTTATCCCACCAGTTTCAGCTGTAGTGCCCACCAGGGAGCAGGCAGGAGAGAGACATGGCTGGAGGAAGGCAAAATTCTCAGGGCCTCCCTTGGCTGTGTGCACCCAGGAGAAGGGTGATGGCCATGCTTTTCTCCTCCCACCCCCACCCCACCCCCATCCCCTTCAACTGAAGTGCCTGAAGGAGGGAATGGGAGTGTGACATAGCCAGTGCCGGTCAAAATTTCTCTCTGGACCTCCTTAGGCTGGCTGTCCTGGAGGCAAGGTGACAGTCAAACTGGGGCACTGCTCAAGGCCACTACAGCATGCTGCTATGGGCAGGGCAGTGGTGGAACCAGAGTTCTCTTCCTGCCCTGTTACTAACAGATGCCCATGCATGGCACTGGGGAGGGGGCGTGACTGCCTTCAGTCCTGGCGCCAGTATGAATCTGCATGCAGCTGGCCATGGCCCATTCTGGGAGGGCAAGCCCCCTGATCTCCTGGCTCTTGAGGGGAGTGCCCTTCATTCCCCTCCACGCTACAGTGCAGGTTTGAGTCAGAGTTACTCTACGGGGCCAAGTCTGGTTCACCAGCCAGTGCAATGGAATGTCTGTGTGGTCCTAGAAATGGGAATATTCAGGGGTTTCTGACTTCTAGAGCGGTCCAAATTCAGACAATAGATCCCTTCTCAAGATGGCTTCTATTTACAGCCCCTGGAAGATGATGTGAAATACTTTTCCAAAGCAAGGCTCCCATGAAGGTTTCAGGTTACTTATCTGATTAGGCTGCAAGCCTGTGGGGATTGCAGAACTTTCTAATAGCCAGGATTGCCAGCATCTGTGCTGATAAGAGTTTACTGTGACTCACTCTCTCAGCCTTTCCCCTGTCTGTGGAGCTGGGACAGCAGGTGTCCTAATATTTTGTTTCTCTTACTATGATCTTATCTTAACCAAACTGCTGCTTTGGTTCTTTGTGGAGGACATTTCTGGGTACATTTGCTTAGTCATCTTGAAATCAACTCCCATAGGATTATTGATGAACATTTAGAAAAATAAATGTTTAATTTAAAGAAATAAAGGACTTAAATCCTAGGATTGGTCATACTGAGTCAAAGCCCTTATCTTATTGTGATTACTTTTTTATCTATATTTTCCAACAGAACTTAAACTCTCCAGACAAAAATATATATGTGTGTGTGTGTGTGTGTGTGTGTGTGTCCACCACTTCATTCACTTTTGAATTCCCCATATCTAGCAAGGCACCTAACTCAGATCAAATATATTCTAGCAGCAATAACGGTAATCTCCATTAATTAAGGATGTAAATGCCATTTTATCTGATCTCACAATTCTTTGATATAAGCACTGTTATAATTTATAAATTACAGATAAAACTGAAGCACACAGAGGCTTAAATTGCTTACCATGGCTTTTCTTACAGCAAAAATTTTATGAGCAACCAAAATTTCAATAATAAGAGACTAAATAAATTACAGCAGGTAAATACCATGGAATGTGTTTTTGTTAGTAAGACAGTCCTGTTTTTGAAGACTTTATCATAATAGGGGGAAATGTCCACATGACAATATGAACTTCAACAATTTACTTAATCTTTCTGAGCTTCAAATTATCAGCAAAATCTGTAAAATGAAAATTAGTCCATTCCTTCATAGGGATGTATTAAATAACATTAAATGAAATAATGATTGTAAAACTAAACAGAAGGTACATAGAGTAATAGCTACTATTATTTCCATAACTTAAATACAGAAGAATAGTTGCATTCCTTGAAGCCTTGTTATATCCTAGTCACCTTAGTGGATTTGGGGAGAAAATAAGAGATGGAGAGCCGGGCATGGTGGTGCACGCTTGTAATCCCAGTACTTGGGAGGCTGAGACTGGAGGATCCGGGTTGGCAGCTAGCCTCAGCTACTTAATGAGGCCCTCCGCAACTTAGTGAGACCCTGTTTCAAAATAAAGAACAAAAAAACGGGCTGGGGGTGGAGCTCAGAGGTAGAATGCCCCTGGGTTAAATCCCCAGTACCACACACACACAAAAAAAGAGAGAGATGGAGAGACATCTCTTAGGCCTCATGCAGCAACTCATATAGCACAAAAAATCCCTACGTCACATAAAAAGCCTCGGGGGACAGGTGCTTTCAAAGGAGACATGCATCTCTGTTACTGCCATACCCAGGTTGAGTCACTTTACTTCCGGGAGTGGAAGGTATGGGCTTAGATAAGAATGGTTAAGGAAGAATGCACAGAAGAGGTTGGGCCTGACAGGAGGACTTCATGTGGAGAAAAGTGTGGCAAAAAATATTCCAAGCAGAGAATGCATTCCATAAAAAGGTGGCGAGGTGAATTCTCTTTACTAGGGACAGCAAGAATTCCCAAGTATCTATGCTAAAAAATGAGGATAGTCTGTGGGTCCAGTTAATCATGTACTTTCTATGTCACCCAAAAGTTTATTCTCTAGACAATGTCAACATGTTGACAACAGGTGATTGTTGAAAAATTTGAAGCATCACACTACCTAACCTATACATACAATGAAATTTTATGGCACTGTAAACCCAAAAAGAGTATATTAATTTTTTTATAAATGTTCATTAATAATCCTATGAGAGTTGACTTCAAGATGGCTGGGCGTGGTGGTGCACACCTGTAATCCCAGTACTTGGGAGGTTCAGATAGGAGGATAGCAGATTTCAGGCAAGCCTCAGCAATTTAGCGAGACCCTGTTTCAAAATTTAAAAATAAAAAGGTCAGCCAGGCGTGGTGGCAAACACTTGTGATCCCAGTATTTGGGAGGCTGAGACAGGAGGATCGCAGGTTCGGTGCCAGCCTCAGCAACTTGTGAGGCCCTCTGCAACTTAGTGAGTTATTCAAAATAATGAATAAAATAGGGCTGGGGGTGTAGCTCAGAGGTAGAATGCCCCTGGGCTCAATCCCCAGCACCACAAAAAAATAAAATTAAATTAAATTAAAAAGGTCTGGGGGTATAGCTCAGAAAAAGAATGCCCCTGGGCTCCATCCTCAGTACCAAAAAAATACATATTAAAAACTGTTGAAGCAAGCCGGGTGTGGTGGCACATGCTTGTAATCCCAGTACTTGGAAGGCTGAGACTGTAGGATCCTGGTTTGCGGCCAGCCTCAGCTACTTAGAGAAGCCCTACGCAACTTAGTGAGACCCTGTTTCAAAATAAAGAATAAAAAAATAGGGTTGAGGGTGTAGCTCAGAGGTAGAATGCCCCTGGGTTCATTCCCCAGTACCGCAAAAAAAAAAAAAAAAGTTGAGGTGGGTGTGGTGGCACACACCTGTAATCTCAGTGCTTGAGAGGCTGAGACAGGAGGATTGCAGGTTTGAAGCCAGTCTCAGCAATTAATGAGGCTCTCAACACCTTTGCAAGAGCTTATTTCAAAATAAAAAACAAAATACAGTTGGGTGTAGCTCAGGAGTAGAATGCCTCTGGGTTCAATCCCCAGTACCACAAAAAAAGAAAGAAAAAAATGTTGGAAATTGAATAAACGCTGGATGTGGTTGCTCACGTTTGTAATCCCAGTACTTGGGAGGCTGAGACAGGAGGATCACAGGTTCAAAGATAGCCTCGGCACCTTAGCAAGGCTCTCAGCAACTTAGCAAGACCCTGTTTCCAAACAAGAAATAAAAAATCAGGCTAGGGGTATAGCTTGGAGATAGAATGCCTCTGGGTTCAATCCCCAGTACCAAAAAAAAAAAAAAAGAAAAGAAAGAAAAACTGAATAAACTCTGTAGTTTACTGAATAGTAGTGTGCCAAAGTCAATTCCTGGTTTTGAAACTGTATGATTATATAAGATGTTATCATTAGGGTTTTTTACTGACTTATCCCAGGGCGCTCCACGACTGACCTACGTACCCCAACCTTTGTTTATTTTATTTTGAGACAAGGTCTTGGAAGTTGCTCAGGCTGGCATCCAACCCGCAATGCTCCTGTCTCAGCCTCCCAAGTACTGGGATTTCAGGCGTGCGCCACCACACCCAGCTACATTTTATTTTTTATATACTATCTTTGCAACTTTTTGTAAGTCCGCTAATTCAAAAGGAAATGTTTTAGAGGAGGAAGGAAAGGAGGAAGGGGGGGGGGCACAGGAAGGGACGCCAAAACGGACCGGATTCTGTCACCGCAAAACAGAAATGATTGGTTTGTTCAGGATTCAGCCAAGCAGCGGCAAGGTGCCACTTTATTCCAGAAGTGGGGCTGCGGAGGGAAACCTACCGCTCTGGAAGAGGCGGGAGCAGCGCGCCGTGCCGAAGCTCCACCTTCCCCGAAGCCCACGCGGGTCCCGGGAGGCGCCTGGTCACCGCCAGGAGGAGACTAGACTCGCGCCGCTGGGCCCAGGGACCTGACCACGGCGGCGGCTTTCTTTCCTCGAGTGTCCAGGGCGTCTTGAATCCTCAGGCCCTCGTCACCGGCTTCTCCCCTCAGCTTCCTTCTCACGCCCTTCTCTCCGCCTGTGTCCCCTCACCATCTTCCCCCACCGGTCCGCCTCGCCATCGTCCCCCTCGGGTCCCTCACCTCCTCCATTTGGTTCCGCCTCACTATCTTCCCCCCTCGGTTCCCCTCGGCTCCCCTCACTTCCTCCTTCCCTTGGTTTCCCCTCACCATCTTCCCCCCTCGGTTCCCCTCACCTCCTCCATTTGGTTCCCCCTCACCATAAACCACCCTCAGGTCCCCTCACCTCCTCCATTTGGTTCCCCTTCA
>PVJS01047172.1:0-15553 GCA_004027185.1 Glis glis
TCGGCCTCCCAAGTACTGGGATTACAAGGGTGCACCACCACACTCGGCAAGAAATGTTTTTTCAGGTTTAGAAGCAGCTTGAAACACATGACACAGTCCTGTTACTTAAAAAATAAGGAAGCCCAGGTACCCTGCTTACATAAAATAGTAAAGGAAAATTCCCCAAAAGACGCATGTACTCAGATAACAATCCAGATGGTGGGACCTTGCCGGGCTGCCATTTGGAATCTTCCTTCTTAATACGGAAATGTACTGGGTGGCAGGAAAGGGGGAATATGACTAATTAGCAAAATGTGTTACAGAGTTTTTCTTCTAACATTCCAGTGAAGATTTTAGTGGAAGTGAGGTAAAACTGTCATGAGTTGAAAACATTTATGAACCCACCGGCATCTCAGTCCATGAGCCTTCATTTTTGTTTCCAGTTGGAATCCTGATTTACTTAGGAAAGGTAGTATATTTTGAAATGCTCTGAAAATAATCAAAATTAAATCCAAATTGTGCTGGGTGAAAGTGAAACACAAACATCGTAAAGACCACATCATCGTGGGCCCCGGGACTGCACTGTTCATGAGAAAATCAAGCGTTTGCCCAGAGACTCACAGAGTGGTCTAAGGGAGGCGGAACAAAACAGTCCCATTTCATAGGACGCCTCTTCAGAGTGTGGTGGAAGTCACGGGGGACTAGTCATGGAATTGGAAGTAGGCTTAGTTTTCTAATTCCTAACCGTATGTTCTCCCTGCTCCTCTGCCCTGGGATTTAGGTGAAATCGCCTCTCCCCTCCGAGTCCAACTCCATGTTCCCATCATGGAGGCCTACTTCCTGCACTTCACAGAATTATTTTGAGAATCCACTTATACAATTCATTAGTTCCTAAAGTGTGATTCCCAGGCCAGCAATAGGGGCATCTCCTGGGAACTTGTTAGAAATGCAGATTCTCAAGTCCCGTGTCAGACTGAATTGGAAACTCTGCGAGTGAGCCAAGCAGTCAGCGTTTAACAGACCCTTCAGGTGACTCTGACGCACACTGAAGTTCGAGAACCACTGAGGACACATGTGGATAGCATTTTAAAAATTGAAAAGTACTATGAGATGCCTTTACTGAAGTAAAATATATAGTGAAGCAGTGATCTTAAGGGTAGAATTCTGTGTGGGGTTTTTTTTTTTTTTTTTTTTTTTTTGGCGATACCGGGGATTGAACCCAGGGGCATTCTACCTCCGGGCTTCACCCCCCAGCCCTATTTTTTATTCTTTATTTTTGAAACAGGGTCTCACTAAGGTTGCAGAGGGCCTCACTAAGTAGCTGAGGCTGGCCGTGAACTCAGATCCTCCAGTCTCAGCCTCCCAAGTACTGGGATTACAAGTGTGCGCCACCACACCCGGCTGAATTCTGTGATTTTCGTTATGATGTGATCACTACCCCCATCAAGATAGAGAACTTGATCGTCACTCCATAGTGTCCCCATAGCTCCTCCCATCAGTCCCCACCCCCTCAGCCACTGCTGTTCCATGACAGCCTTTGCATTCGAGGCGGTAGAGAACTTGCGGGGCTGGACGTAGAGCAGTGTCTGTGTGCTCCTGCTCCTTTTCTGTTTGTAAGTAACATTGCTTTTTAAGTTACTAAGTGTAGTTCTCGGTTGTTTTCCAGCCCATGGACCAAGCTTCTCTCAAGAACAGCGACGTTCTGGTTCTGACGGGGCTTACCCAGATCCCCACCGCCAACCCCGACGGCATGGTGGGCGAGTTCTGCAGCAACCTGGGTATGGAGCTCTCAGCTTGGGATGGGGTGATGCTCCTCGCGTTTGTTCACAGTGCCTTGCTTCTGCGGCATCCCTTGCCTTCCCTTCACTGTCACGCCTCTCCCTCCCATCTACTTCTACCCTTTCTGCCCATGTTCAGTGCATGCTGTTGTCAGCAGAAACAGTTCTAAAGTAACTTAAATCTGGAGGTGAGGTATGAGTGGTTGCTACAATGGCAAATTAGAATTGTTAGCACTTTTCACAGAAGTGTTTCTTTTGTGGTACAGGGAATTGAACTCAGAGGCACTCTACCTCCAAGCTACACCCTATTCTATTTTTTATTTGGAAACAGGGTCTCACTAAGTTGCTGAGAGCCTTGCTAAGTTGATGAGGCTAGCTTTGAACCTGTGATCCTCCTGTCTCAGCCCAAGTACTGGGATCACAGGCGTGCGCCACCACACCTGGTTTAGCTTGGCTATTTCTGGTGAAGGCTCTCTTAGCTCTGGTCTCACTTCCTCTATTATTTATTCATTTATTTATTCTTTTTACTGGGGACTGAACCCAAGAGCATTCTACCTCCAATCTGTACCCCCAGCCCTATTTTATTTTTCAGTTCGAAACAGCATCTCACTAAGTTGCTGAGACTGGCCTTAGACCTGCAATCCTCTGTCTCAGCCTCCCAAGTACTGGGATTCCAGGTGTGACCACTATGTCCAGCTTCACTTCCTCTTCTTATGACATCACTGATCATCATGGCGGCTCCGCCCTCATGATAACATCTCAGTCTAATTACCTCCCAAAGTCCCTACATCATAATTCCATCATTGTGGGGGATTGCGCTACCATATATACTTGGGTAGGGGAGGACACAGTTACCACAGATGAGTTGATGAACTTAGACCCTTCACATCCAGCAGTTTAAAGTAGTATTAATACTCTTTTCTAGGAAGAAGAAACGGTTATTTTCTTCTGTTTACATGAAAGACACTGTCCTCTTAAATTTCATTTAGCTATTCTGATAATCATAGTCTGGGGTTAGGAATGTAGCTCAGTGGTAGAGTGCTTGCCTAGCCTGCAGGAGGCCCTGGGTTCAATCCTTAGTTACTACAAAAAAAGAAGAAATAAAATCATAATCTGTTTTTGTTCTTTGCCCATGTTAGCCAAAGGCAATTTATTCTATTGCAGGGAAACTAGGTCCCCAAAGTCAGGAGACAGAGACTGGAGTTGGAAGCAGGTTTCTTTATTCACTGGTGAAGGCTCCACAAGCAAAGCTTCCGGTCTGAGCCCCCATCACCGAACACACAGGCTCTTTTATGCATTTGGTTACCCATTGTTGGGAGGGGAGGGGAGGGGCAGGCATGAGACGTGCGTTTCCTAGCATAAGCATGATTGATCGTTGTATCAATGAGTATATAGTTTTTCTTTTCATCACTGCTCTGTTTGTATTTGAGCGAGCCTGCTCTGGGTCGTACCTGAGCTGTCCAGGGTGGCTCTGCCTTGTCTATGTCCGAGTGAGCCTTGTGCTGTCTTACCTTTTGAACTGCCGGCTTACTGACATCTGAGGGGGAAACTGTGAAGAAACTTATTTCTTTCAGTTTGCTTTTAGCCAGAAATAGTTTTAAGGACAAAGCTGGGGCGTAAGCCTCAATTCTACTTTGGAAAAATTATTGGACTAGTCTCAAATAGCATCTTAGGTTTGTATGTTTGTTTATAATCTAGAATCATAGTCTCAAAGAACTTCAAATTTGAAAAACAAACTTACATCTAATCCACTATCTCTCAGAGTGGAGTCCACTAGCCACCTGCTCAAAATCAGTGACCACTTATTAAAAATGCAGACTTGGGGCCCTACCCATGGCAATTTTTACATAAATGAAGGCCTGAAGCCAGGCGTGGTGGCGCACGCTTGTAATCCCAGTACTTTGGGAGGCGGAGACCGGAGGAACCGGGTTCACAGCCAGCCTCAGCTCGCTCTCTCTCTCTCTCTCCCCGTCTCTCTCTCTCTCTCTCTCTTTCTCTCTCTCTCTCTCTCTCTCTCTCTCTCTCTCTCTCTCTCCTTAGTGAGGCCCTCTGCAACTTCGTGAGACCCGGTTTCAAAATAAAGTATAAAAAAAAATAGGGCCAGGGGTGTAGCGCGGAGGTAGAACGCCCCTGGGTTCAATCCCTGGTACCGCAAAACAAAAAAAAAAAAATGAAGGCCTGAAAATCACTGATCTCATTCATTCATTCTCATATAACTGACTGATGAGGAAGCTGAGGCCCAGTGAGGTTGTGGCAGCCTACCTGAGGGCTTCGAGGCTGGGGCAAGACAGAACTAGAGCCAGGCTCTTGAGCCGTGGCCACCAATGCTGGTTTTACCATCACGTGGTCCTCTAAGTAGCAAGTCACCAGTTCTCAAGTTAGAGCATCAAGTGAATTGCGCATCCGAGTGGAAGCAGAGGAGGTCACAAGGCACCCAGACTTAGGGCTCTAAAGCCAGGCATGGTGGCGCACGCCTGAGCATCATATACCTGTACCGAAAGCAAAAATAAAAAAAGACTTCAGTTTCTCTACCCAAAATCCATTTGAGTATGTACTTTGTTTCAGCCAGTCATACTTTGAATATGATCATAAGTATGGGGAATTTTCTTACAAACATTAATTAAAGAAAATGCCACTAAAATGTTTCCTGATAGGTCATTTAGACATAGAGACATAACAAAGACAAATCTAGCAAATGTCTGAGCAGGATCTAAAAAGAGAAGGAGCTTGGAGGTTCTGTCCTGACGCTCGGCTGCCCTTGGAGCCTGTAAACCTCAGAGCCCTGGGTGTGCACTTTACTCCCAGGGACTTGAATTAGACAGTGAAGGAGACATCAACCCTCTGCCTCTAGATCCCCCACGGGAGTGCTTGTCTTCAAAAGAGGCAGACTATTTGTGTGAGTGAATTCTAAGAACAGAAATAAGAAAACAGAAGAAATGCATATGTTATTTTTAAAGTTGTTTTCTAAAGCCAGGCGTGGTGCGCACACCTGTAATCCTAGTACTTGGGAGGCTGAGACAGGAGGATCACAGGTTTGAGGCCAGCCTCATTAACTTAGCGAGGCCCTCAGCAACTTAGTGAGACTCTTTCAAAATAAAAAATAAAATCGGGTTGGGGTAAAAAAGAAAGTTACCTTCTCCCTTTAAAACACTGTCTGTTGGGTGCTGTTTCCCCCTCTGGCTTCAACTTATCTAGCGCTGACAGTTCGGAACGGAGGGAATGTGCTGGTCCCCTGCTTCCCGTCCGGCGTGGTCTACGACCTCCTGGAGTGCCTGTACCAGTACATCGACTCGGCCGGCCTCTCCAGCATCCCTTTCTACTTCATCTCCCCGGTGGCCAACAGTTCACTTGAGTTTTCCCAGATTTTTGCCGAATGGTATGTCAGTGTTTTTCTCTGAGTTCTATTCCATTCAGTACATTCAAGCAGTAGGAATGATGATAATCCTGTCTTTTCTCACACTACTATGAAACTTTTATTTTGATGTTTTTCTGTGCTTGTGATGAGAAGATTGTATTACTGAAAGTCAAATCTGTTACACTGCTGGAGTTTAGAAGAAAAGTTACCAAGGAGGGAAAGAGGAATTGGCCGGGCGTGGTGGCGCACGCTTGTAATCCCAGTACTTGGGAGGCGGAGACCGGAGGATCCAGGTTCGCGGCCAGCCTCAGCTACTTAGTGAGGCCCTCTGCAACTTTGTGAGACCCGGTTTCAAAATAAAGGATAAAAATTAGGCCAGGGGTATAGCTCGGAGGTAGAACGCCCCTGGGTTCAATCCCCGGTACCGGGAAAAATAAAAAAAGAAAGAGGAATTGGCCTGCACTTGAGAAGTCAGTAGCATCCAAGGCGGGCGTGGCGGGGCACACCTGTAATCCTAGTACTTGGGAGAGTGAAACAGGAGGATCACAGGTTTGAAGCCAGCCTCAGCAATGTAGTGAGGCTGTCAGCAACTTAGATCCTGTTTCCAAGTAAAAAATAAAAAACAGAGCTGGGGATATAGCCGGGAGGTAGTATGCCCCTAGATTCAAGCATCTGGACATGGTGGTACACGCCTGAAATTCTAGTTAATGAGGAGGCTGAGGCAGGAGGATCACAAGTTCCAGTCCAACCTGGGCAACTTAGCAAGACCCCGTAAAGCCGGGCGTAGTGGCGCAGTTGTAATCCCAATATTTGGGAGGCTGAGACAGGAGGATCACAGGTTCGTGGCCAGCCTCAGCAACTTAGTGAGGCCCTTCGCAACTTAGTGAGACCCTGTTTCAAAATAAAGAATAAAATAGGTCTGGGGGTGTAGCTTGAAGGTAGAATGTCCCTGGGTTCAATCCCCAGTACCGCAAAAAAAAAAAAAAAAGACCCCGTAAGGAAAGGAAAAGAGAAAGGCTGGAGATGTAGCTCAGCGGTAGAAGTAAGTAGCAAGAGTGCTCTCTACTTAATTTTTCACAGGCTCCCCTCTGCCTGCAGCCCATTAAAGTTCCATTTTAAAAGCTTAAAAAAAAAATTCAAGCCCAAGCTCATATTGTCTAAAATATACAAAATCTGATAAGAAAAATTAGATTTTTTTTCATTTCAATAGCACATTTGACAAAGTCATGTTTTACTACAGCAGGAAATTGATCAAATCCTTAGGTAGAAAAGTTATTGAACAATAAAAACTTAATGTATCCTTTTAAGATTATTTAGCTGGACCTGGTGATGCAGTCCTGTAATCCCCGGTACTTGAGAGGCTGAGAAAGGAGGATTGCAGTTTCAAGACCAGCCTCAATAATTTAGCAAGACTCTCAGCAACCCGGTGAGAGCATATTTCAAAATAAAAAAAAAGGACTAGGAGTGTAGCTCAGAGGTAGAATGCCCATGGGTTCAATCCTCCATACCTAAAAAAAAAAAAAAAAGGAATTTATACATTATTCTGTCATAATATATCCCAACATTATACTGCTTCCCACTCTGATTTTTTTTCCTCCACATTTAATTGTAGTCTCTTTTTCTATATTTAGATTCAGGCTTCTCCGACCCACGTGTATGCTATTTATCATTATCCACAGAACTGTTGCTTTTTGTTGGTACTCACTGAATTTTATCCTTTGTCCACAAGGTGTTTTTTCCCCAAAATAGGAAACTAATCTTGAGTAATTAGTAGTCAACCTTGAGTGTCATTGCAGATTTAATCATGTTATGAATTTCCTCATTTAGATCCTTAGTTTAAAAACAAAAAAACCCACTCCCAGGGGCAGCTCTGTGGACCCCTGCAAACAATGTCCCTACTAAGTCTGTGGCTTCAAGTCCAGTCTTTGGCCATGACATATTGTTTATGCACTTGGAATAGCTTACTGGATAGAATTCAGGACTACTAAGATGAGAGTACTACAGGATGTTTTTGTGATTTTTTTTTAGATTTTTTTTATTTTTAATATATGTGTAATACATGTTTACTATAGAAAAGAATTAAAAGTTACAGAAAACAATAAAAAAAAAAACTAGACCCATACTACTGCTATCCAGAAATAACTTACCACTGTTAGCATTTTCATGCATTTCATCTTTCGGCATGGAGATTGTGCTGAATATTTCATTTTGAATCCAACTTTTAAAATTAATTAGATCAAGCCGGGCATGGTGGCGCACACACGCTTGTAATCCCAGTCCTTGGGAGGCTGAGACCGGAAGATCTGGGTTCACAGCCAGCCTCAGCTACTTTGTGAGGCCCTCCGCAACTTAGTGAGACCCTGTTTCAAAATAAAGAATAAAAAAAAAATAGGGCTGGGAGTGTAGCCCGGAGGTAGAATGCCCCTGGGTTCCATCCCCAGTACCGCAAAAAAGAAAAATAATAACAATAATAATAATAATAATAATAATTAGATCAAAAGCTTTATAAAATCTTAGAGGAAATAATTTTAATATGACTGCATATTTTACCATTTGTGCATCATTTGTGTATGTATACTTTACTATTTTCTTACTGAACGGAAGGGCTTTCCTCATTTTTTTGCTTTTAGTAAGAAATCTTCAATTAATATTCTGTGTGTATATGATGACATCCTTTGCTTTAGGTAAATTACTAAAAGTAGAATTACTGGAACAAAAGGGTATAAATATTTTTTAATGTTCCTTATCTATATCTAAATTGCTTTCCTGAAAGATTTTTATGTAAATTTTTCCTTTTTTGCCCATTTACTTCTTAGAGATTTTGTACTTCTCTTATATATTTGAACTCTTTATGTATATATCAAAGATAATAACTTCTTGTTATAATTCTGTAGCTTTTTTCCATCTTGGCATTTCTTTTTTAATTTTGTCTTTGATTTTTTGCCTGTTTTTTAAATAACAAACAGTATTTTGGAATAATTTTAGACTTACAGAAAAGTATAAAGATATTACAGAGTTCCCATATACCTTTCAGTCAGTTTCCCCTAATGATAACATCTCACATGGCCATACACATTTGTCAAAACTAAAAAATTAATATTAAGCTGGGTGTGGTGGTGCACACCTGTAATCCCAGTACTTGGGAGGCTGAGACAGGAGGATCACAGGTTCAAGGCCAGCCTCCACATCTTGGCAAGACCCTCAACAACTTATCAAGACCCTGTTTCAAACAAAAAATAAAAAGGGCTGGAGGTGTAGCTTGGAAGTAGAATGTCCCTGGGTTCGAGCCACGGTACCAAAAAAGAAAAAGTTCATAGTGGGGAATGGCAGGATCTGAGGCTTGAGAGATCTACTACGTGATGGAGACTACTGGGAGATTTCGAGCAGATTAGCATGATTATATTTGCATTTTATATAGATCCTCCTGCAATTACATGAGGTTTGATGGGGTGGGAAGGCGGTGAGACTGAAGTATAAGGAGAGAGCTGACGCTCCATTGTATACTATCCTGTATAAATGCACAGGAGACCAATTTGAAAGGTGATGAGGAAGTAAAACTGTCAGGACTTACTGGCTACTCGACCTAGAAAAGGCAGCAGCCAAGTTTGACATCTCAGTTTCTAGTGTGGATAAACAAAGTCGGCTCTGCAAGACAGAAGAGCAGATTCATGCAGCATGCTTGTAATCCCAGTACTTCGAGGCTGAGACAGTAGGATCACAGGTTCAAAGCCAGCCTCAGCAAGTAGTGAGACTCTCCGCAACCTAGCAAGACCCTGTTTCTAAATAAAAATAAAATAGGGCTGGGGGTGTAGCTCGGAGGTAGAATGTCCTTGGGTTCAATCCCCAATGCCACCAAAAATAAAGAAAAAGCTCAAGCCATCCATTCCAGTGTGGCCCCGAGGTTGAGAACCGGGGTCCTGGTACCATGCACTGGCTTCGCACCCTCCCTGGGTTTCCACTTGTCCCTGTTTTGCTTTGTTGTTCTCTATTTTATACAGCCTGGCCTCAAAGCATTCGTTCTCCCTAAATAAGGGCCTGGGTTACTCAGATGGACAGATGCTAGCTCCAGACCGGGAGTAATTAGCTAGTGATGGCCGTGGAGCCCCCACGCCAGGACCACCACCGCCCACTCTGAGGGTTTTGCTTCCTCACCTCTTGGTTGCTCTGAGAGTTGCTCTGGGTGGTCGGCCTCAGGCCCAGCCGCTCACCTGGTCTGTTCCCAGCCACTCTTGCTCCCAGACCCAGGCTTCCCAATCTCAGGAGACTCTGCTCTGCCCTCCACTCACCCTGCGTTTCCCTGCGGAAGCCCGGCTCCCTGTCCCAGTGTCAGCCCCAGCTCCACACTCAGGGCACATTTGCTTGCTTGATGGTTTTGTTGCAGGGGATAGAGGTGGGAGGGAATGGCTCCCGCAGACCCCTGGCCTTTTATTCAGCAAGCAATGTCCTTGAAGAGCACTCCGCACCTGCCGTTTGGCTGTCAGAACTAAGGGGCTCTCAGACGCCGTTAGAGGTGATTTGGAAGCATCATTTATTCCTTGTTTTTCTCCATACCCAGTAAGCACAGATCTCCTTTTGAACTCCAGCAGGTACCCCAGAAGAAGCAAACTGACTGGCTCCTTCAGCCTTTCTTGTAGAAGGGGTATAGGGGAGCCGGGCCCGGTGGCTCACGCCTGTAATCCCAGTCCTCGGGAGGCTGAGACAGGAGGATTGCAGGTTCACAGCCAGCCTCAGTAACTTAGCAAGGCCCTCCACAACTTAGTGAGATCCTATTTCAAAATTAAAAAAAAATAAAATAGGGCTGGGGTATGGCTCAGTGGTAGAATGCCCCTGGTTTCAATCCCCAGTACCACAAAAAAAAAGGAAAGAAAAAGAAGGGGTGTGGGGGTTCCTGTCTGTGGGGCCTACTTGAGGATTCCAGAATTGAGTGTAGGGGATCTGTGAGCAGAACTGACTACAGAAACTTTAGTGGGTGGGCTTCAGTTAATCAGATTAGTCATCTCTTCTACATTGTTAATCTCTCTTTCTGATACATGTAGCATAATATCCCCTGTAACAATCTAAATAACTTGTACTAAGCACATATATATATATACATATGTATATGTCTGTGTCCCTCTTCCTCAGTTTGAAATAGAACTAGTGTCCATTTAGATACCTCCAGAAGTATCTTGCTTTTGCAATTTTGTCTTCTTCCAAAAAGGATATAAAATTGTTTTTCAATCAAGGTTAAAGGAAGTTAAGGATAGGAAAAATTATATATAAATCATATGAAATTAATAACAAAATCCAAGTCTGAACTCCTCACTTTAACACCATTTTCTCAGAGTACTTCGTAACAAACATTGCACACTCTTTCCCTATATGTATATGTATGTATGTATGTATGTATGTGTGTGTGTATATATACATATACACACACATATACGTATATATACACATATTTTTTAATTGTAAAATACATTTTCTGATTTTTTTTTTTTTTTGCGGTACCGGGGATTGAACCCAGGGGCGTTCTACCTCCGAGCTACACCCCTGGCCCTATTTTTTATCCTTTATTTTGAAACAGGGTCTCATGAAGTTGCAGAGGGCCTCACTAAGTAGCTGAGGCTGGCTGCAAACCTGGATCCTCCAGTCTCCACCTTCCAAGTACTGGGATTACAAGCGTGCGCCACCACACCCGGCACATTTTCTGATTTAAAAAAAATGTCAGATCTAGCAGGCATGATGCCATATGCCTGTAGTCCCAACAACTTGGGAAACTGAGGCAAGAGGATCACAAGCTCAAGGCCAGCCTGAGCAACTTATCAAGACCCTGTCTTAAAATAAAAAGGGCCAGGGTTCCAGCCCCAGTACTGCGCCCCAAAACAAAACAAATGTCAGACCTGCTCCACACACACAGTGATTTATCAGTTGTAACTGTTTGTCACATTTCCTTTATGCAGATATCTCCGTGTGTGTGTGTGTGTGTGTGTGTGTGTGTGTGTGTGTGTGTGTTACTGGAAATTGAAGCCAGGGGCGTTCTCTCTCTGAGCTACACCCCCAACTCTTTTTATTTTATTTTATTTTTTAAACAGTGTCTTATTAGGTTGTTGTGTGCTTGACCTTGAACCTACAATCCTCTTGTCTCAGCCTCCCAGGTTTGGTGATCACAGGCGTGCACCACCATGCCCAGCTCATCTCTCTATTTTAAAGTCATATCTGACTAGGAAAATGCTAACAGATTCCCTAAAATATTCACAGTGTCTCCTGTCTAAGATCCTGTCCAGATGGAGTTAGCAGTGCTGCTATTAATGAAATAGTGCATGTGCAAAAATAGATAGCCATGTCTCAGAAAAAGGTAGATGACTTTCTCCTTAAAATTGATCACAGCTAACTGCAATATGGTATCTTGGATTGGATCCTGGAACAGAAAAAGGACATGAGAGGAAAATCTAGCGAAATCTGAATGAAGTCTGGAGCTTAATAGATTGCACCAATATTAATTTGTTAGTTTGATGAATGTGCCATTGTTATATAATATGTTAGTAACACTGGGGACAGAGGAGCTCTACTGTCTTTGCAACTGCTCTATAAATCTAAAATTATTCCAAAATTGCACGTTTATTTGTTAAGAAAGAATATGTTGAGGAATTTTAAAGGTTTAAAAGAATATGTGCTCGCAAGAGATGTGTATCCTGAAAGCTCTGTAGGCACTAGCTTTTATTCCTAGTGAAATTCACTGGCAAGAATTTTTAAATAAACTTTAGTATTTAATGTTTGCACTGCATCCACTAGGTGGCAGCAAACACCACAGTGCGCACTTCCTAACGCAGTTCCTAACCTGTTGATCTGTTTTTCCTCTTAACAGGCTCTGTCACAACAAACAGAGCAAGGTGTATCTCCCAGAACCACCTTTTCCTCATGCAGAGGTAAGAAAACAGAACCATTGGGTCAGGGTAGAAAAAGAGTGGATGAGGAGAGAAAGTCATTAGGTAAAAAATATTCCTATGTAACTTAGTTGCTTACCAACTAAGATGACAACAAATTATTAACTCAATTCATTTGTGTTTCCTCTTATTAAACACATTATATTACCACTATTTTTTGGTTTGTTTGCTTGGTTGGTTGGGTTTTTTTTGGTTTTTTTTTTTGTGTGTGTGTGTGGTGCTAGGGCTTGAACCCAGGGGCATTCTACCTCTGACCTACACTCCCAGCCCTGTTTTATTTTTATTGTGAAATGGATTCACTAAGTTGCTGAGGCTGACTTTGAACTTGCGATCCTCCTGTCTCAGCCTGCCAAGTACTAGGATTATAGGCATGCGCCACCACACCTGGCTTATCTTTTATTTTGAAACAGGATCTCCCTAAGTTGCTAATGTCCTTACTAAGTTGCTGAGGCTTTCCTCGAACCTGCAGTCCTCCTGCCTCAACCTCCCAAGTTACTGGGATTACAAGCATGCGCCACTACATCTGCCTATATTACCACTATTTGTACAGTTCACAGCCTACCTCTATTCTATTGACCATATAAGGACTTCTATTATTTAGTACTAACATTTTAGGGGGTAACATATTTATTTATTGTCAAAGTGTTCTTTCCAGTTATGTTAATCATGTATGTGAATTGTTAATGATGAAAATAACATTTAAGTTTAAAAAATAGAAAAATTTCTCTCCCTCACAGAACCCATGAGTGTTTTTACTTAACTGAATACCCAGTTTTGTTTCCTTTTGTTGTTGATAATTCATCAAATGGTATATTTTAGACATTTTTCTGTGTGCCGTGGATTATTATTGCTGTCTAGTCCATAGCATATCACAAACATACTATAATGAATTTAATGGTTCTCCTGATTGACAATGGAATACTCCCTGTTTTTTGTTATATTTTTATTTAAATGATGTTTAAATTGGTATAACGACTTCAGAAAACTGTTTAGCAGTATCTGCTAAAGCTGCACAAACATACTCTTTGCGTCAGCAAAATGTCTGTTTTCTCCCCTAGTAACAATTAGCCTTTCTTTAAAACTTGTTTTCTGGGTGCTACCACATTTTGATCCATACATATGTCATAGATGACCTTGTGCCTTTAAAATTAGGAGTGTGAGTAGGCCAAAGTTGCGCCATCAGGGCTCCTGGAATGTGTTTGTCACCATTATGAGAGAGTTGACCCTTGGTCCATGAGAAAATACAGTTCTGCCCTTAGCACTGAATACCTGCCGTCCAGCTTCACTTCCAGTGGTTAGATGTAGTAAGTTACCTGGAAAGGTGGATCCAGTTGGCAAAAGACGATGAGTTTGTCTTGGTTTCTATGCATTGACCAGTAGAGCTCCAGGATTGCCCATATTACTGTAGGCAGCACCTAAAAAGCGACTTAAGTGTGCAACGGCCTGCCACTCTTAGAATCCTGTTCATCACGATGCACTAGACTTAGTCCTTAGATACCTGCTCATCCCAGGGGCGTTCTACCTCCACGCTACACCCCCGGCCCTATTTTTTATACTTTATTTTGAAACCGGGTCTCACGAAGTTGCGGAGGGCCTCACTAAGTAGAGAGAGAGAGACGGAGAGAGAGAGCGAGAGCGAGCGCGCACTGAGGCTGGCCTCACTAAGGAAAGAGAGAGAGAGAGAGAGAGAGCAAGAGAGCTGAGGCTGGCCGTGAACCCGGATCCTCCGGTCTCCGCCTCCCAAAGTACTGGGATTACAAGCGTGCACCACCACGCCCAGCCTCTGCTCATCCATTTAAGTGGGGCAACTAATGATTTTGGTCATAGAGGTTATAAAAAGAATGTTTTATTTGTTTACAACTTAGAAGGAAAGTGGGAATTTGATATTCATTCTATTTTTACCATTCTTATACCATCCAAGCTCGTGACCACTGATTGAGAGCTCCAGGGGAGTGCTGCACTCTTCCCTAGTAAAACCAGATCTCTCCAGTAAGAGACCCTGTCTTGGAGTGAGAGAGTTTGGCTTCTTTGGGGAGTGGCCCAGTCTGACCACATCCTCACCATTGGGGCGGCTTCCTTTGGACTGGAGTTGTTGTCTGGGCTTCCCTCTCGGGTCATGGTTGCTACTGGGTCACGCTGTGTCGTTAAACAGCATCTCAGGAGATGCTTCCTCTGGCCTTGTTGCTGTGTACGGTCTATGAAGCCTGGATGTTTGTCCTCTGACCTTTTGGTGCTGGAGTGGTAGGTGGGGTGGGGCTTAGGCAGCGGGGGGAGTTTCTAAGCAGTGTCACTAGGTGCCATCTGTGGTTGTAACTGCAGGATGGTGCCTTGTGACGGGCCTGACATTGGGAGAGCATTGTTCACACTGTGCTGCCGGGGAGACTCTGGGTTCAGAATGTACACTTTAGAGAAGTTTGAGACTGTGTGGCCTGCTTCGTACTACAGCACCAAGGACTTCGAATCTCCCAAATGTCTGAAAGTCAGTTTCATCTTCCTATTAGTTGCCATAGTAACTCAACACAGCTCCCCTCTCAGGGGGAGGGCCTGTATAGGTGAGCAGTGTTTCTTGTGAGAGGGATGTGTTTGTTATCTCCACAACGTGGCAGTTGACATGGTGGGAAGGTTACTTGGACTTCAGGTCGTAACTGCTTTTGAGGACTTCCGCCATGCTCGGGGTGTTAGAAGCTGTCCAGGGAGAGTTAGACTAACTCAGGCCATCCCACCTGATGACACGTTTCAAGTATGTTAATATTACCAAAAGGATCTGGCTTTTCCATCTGTTCTGAAAGTCACATTGTAGGTAAAAACTTGATCTTTGGCTAATTTTAGTGACATCTGTTTGTGCTGATGGTCCCCAACTTATAATTGTTTGACTTAAAATTTTTTCACTTCTCAGTGGTAGTGCAAAAGCCACATGCATTAGATGAAACCACACTGAATTTGGATCTTTTCCTGGGCCGGTGACATGTGGTACAATCCTCCGTGCAGCGCAGCAAGCTGCATAGCCCAGTCAGCCCCGCGATCACAAAGGGAAATTATAACACTGCAGTGCACTGTGTTGCTAACCTGTGATGCTTTATTTTCGACTTAACATGAGTTTATCAGCTTGGGATGCTGAGACAGGAGGACACAGGTTCAAGGCCAGCTTCAGCAACTTAGTGAGACCCTGTGTCAAAATGAAAAATAAAAAGGGCTGGGGGTATGCCTTAGAGGTAGAATGCCCCTGGGTTCACTCCCCAGTACCAGGAAAAGAAAAAAAAATGAGTGTATTGAGATGTAACCCCCTCATAAATTGAGCATCTGTATTTATTTTTTTAATTAATACTTTTTTTTGCATGTGTGTGGTACTGGGGATGGAACCCAGGGGCATTCTACCTCCGAGCTACACCCCCAGCCCTATTTTTTGTTCTTTATTTTGAAACAGGGTCTCACTAAGTTGCAGAGGGCCTCACTAAGTAGCTGAGGCTGGCCGTGAACCCGGATCCTCCGGTCTCAGCCTCCCAGGTACTGGGATT